>JAZBGY010000123.1:0-112827 GCA_037414755.1 Lydus trimaculatus | reverse complement strand
CTCTTAGTAGATGATATTGTGAGTAAGACATGTTGTATTTTACTTGAAAATATCTTTCAGAGATTTATGATTTTAATATCAGGTAGTATGGGCTGGGAAATGTTCTCTTTATTTTGTATAGTAGCCCAGTATGCCACACTTTGTCAAATGCCTGTGTTATGTCTAGCAATGCCGCTGTACAGTATGTCTTCTCCTCCAGGCTAGTTGCAATTTTATTTACTATTCTGTGTGTTTGCTGGACGGTGGAGTGGTGTTCCCGGAATCCAAATTGGTGTTCGGGAATTAGGGTTGATAGGTCTATATCAGTTCTAATTCTTTTAAGAAGCAATTTTTCGAACAGTTTTGATGTTGTGGGTAACAGGCTAAGTGGTCGGTGTGAGCTAACTTCGTTAACTGGTTTTCCAGGTTTTGGTATCATTATGATATGACCAAATTTCCATATTATCGGAATATATGACAGTCTTAACATACTATTGAAAATTGTTGTCAACAGAACTATTGCTTTTCTTGGGAGATGTTTAAGTGTGTTCCCTGTGACAAGGTCGTAGCCTGGAGCTTTGCGTTGATTTAATGTTTTAATCTCTTGCTTTACCTCGTTGGGAGAAAACGGTTTAATGGGTAATGACATTTGGCAAGGTATACTCAGAAAATCTTGTATCTCATCATCAACGGTTCTGTGTGGAAGCGGCGTAAATACTTGTTCGAGGTATTCAGCGAATGTTATGGCTT
The DNA here is from genome assembly GCA_037414755.1 of Lydus trimaculatus. Taxonomy (NCBI): domain Eukaryota; kingdom Metazoa; phylum Arthropoda; class Insecta; order Coleoptera; family Meloidae; genus Lydus; species Lydus trimaculatus. The sequence goes on along the minus strand of JAZBGY010000123.1, from coordinate 112,098 downwards.
TTTCGATGTTACTTTTTGCCCAGCTACCGTCTTGTTTTCTTATTGGCGGTATTGACGTTTGTGGTCTTTTAAACTTTTTTGTGGCCTTCCATATTGATCGATCATCTTTAGACAGTGAGGTGATGTAGTGCTCAAATGTGGTGTTTCTTACTCTGTTTAGTGTATTATTTAATTTTCTTCGAAGTCTGTTGTAGATAAGTCTGTCTTCATTATTTCTCGTTCTTTGTCATCTAGCCCTTGCCCTTCATTTTTCTGTTACTATCTCTCTTATGTACAAAGGCATGTTTTCCCTTTTAATGGGAGATTCTGTTAGTGCTGGTGTTGAGTGCCAAGCAGCTTGTTGTACTAAAGTAACGAAATTTTGTGCTGCTTCGTCTAATTCGTTTGTGTTTTTGAGTCTTATTCCCAATCTTATATTTTCTTCTATGTACAAATTGAATTCCAAAAGAAATTGAAAAAGGTAATGTTAAGGACCTGTTGGAGTCAGATGTTAAAAAACTGGACGATGAAAACCTAATGAATCTTGAAAGAGAATTTGCTTTAAGTGCTCAGATCGATAATAATGATGAACAAATTGACATGATTTGAAAAATCCATAGTAATGATCATTCATTTCACATGCATTATTTATCACGATTATCGCGAATTCGAATATCGCGGTATTATTCATGGCAACAATAACCGCAATCATCGGGGTACTCGTACAATTAAATGTTATCACTCATTTAAATTAGCTGATTAACTTAATTAATAGTTAATTGTTTATATTATTAACAATGAAAAGTAATTAAAAATATGTTATCAGGACGACTAATCCTGATAACAATATCCTGTTTTCTCGTACGTTGATGAATCATATAAGATTATACTTTTTTTTTAAGGGGGAATGTCTCAAATTCTAATGGTACAATCTGGCTGATGTAGGGCAAAAATAGTCCGACATAAGCTACTGGATAGGATCCTCTTAACCTACTGAATCTTCTAATAAGGAAGTTATCTGAAGACTGAAACATGAGAGCTTAGAATTTCTGTGTTACTACTGCAGGGTTCTTTTATTAGCATTTTCTCTGTATTTTCTATGAAATTCCAACGTATGGGTGCAACAAAAGGAGCTGATTTGAGTCTTGTCAACTGGAAAATGTAAGAGTCCCTACACTTTGTTTCTGCATGACGTATCTAGTCTTTCTTGAAAGAAAAGCTCTTGTTAAACTCAATCTTAAGTGTTATCTCTTAGGATAAATGTTTTCTAGAAATGGAACGTTTTAGCTGTAACTTACCCACTGAGAGAAATCTTACAGTTTGGCTATTAATTAAGAAAATATCCTCAGTATCACATGGTTACTAAGCCTCTTGCCACTATCTACGCCAAAGTATTGGATCGAAATTGAAAAAAATTACCCCAGCCGTAGTTCTAAGGTGTTAATCAAAACTGAAGAACTATTAGATTTGCCACAGTTGAAAAGGATGACAAGGCACAAAACTCTTGTTTCGGAATACACAAAATACCCAATCTAATATGTTGTAAATCACTAATGTTAAAATAGGAGAAAGGTCCTTTGTCAGAGATTTGCTTCGTCTAGCCTTTGAGTTTCTGAGTCACTCTTTGGACTTTGTGCATTTCAGAGATTATTCTAAATAATCCATCAAAATTAGTGTAACTCGTCTGATTTTGGGTAGAACTCAGTAGTGGCGAAATAGTTAAAAAAAAAGCTCTCAATAGACTTTACACGTTTTAGAGGTAATTTTATTTTAATACGTTTTAAAAACAAACCAAAGGTTGACTTTAGTAATTTTGCACTCAATTGGAACATATTCCCCTACTTAATTTTTAGATCTACCTAAGTAAAATCGATATAATGAAAAACGGAAACGCTTATCTCATATTTTTTTTTATATCAGTCAGTTTTTTTATTGCAGTTAATTATTATATTGATTAAAAAAAATCAACATTTCATATCATATATAAATGTATTGTTCCTCATTGTCGACAAAACATTCATTTGTTCACACCTAACTAAATACATTTAACTGTACCATATCGATTTTCACAATGAAATATCTCAGTTTTTGTGTTCTTTTAATTGTTATTAATTCCAGTAAGTTATTTGTTGTCAATATAAAGAAGTGTAAACCAATAAATTAAATTAAAAATTAATAATTTTTAGATTGGGCACTTGAATGTCCAACTTGTTACGGTGATACCTGTAATGGTGCTGTTGCTGTTCAAAAATGTACCAGAAGTATACGAAAATTGCCATTTCAATTAACAAAAATTCCAGATCTCTCAAAATCTGAACATACATGTCTTGATTTGGAATATTTCAAAGGTATGTCTTCTTATTCTCGTATTTAATTGAGTTTAATTATTATTATTATTAATTTTAGATGATGAAATGTACCAAATCAGGCAATGCCATTTAGTTGAAAAAAATACAGATTTGTGTAAAATTATTCGACAATCAGTAAATGAATATTCATCAGTTGTAAGATGTTCAACATCAAACAAGATCGATATTGAACCGTTTGATTTAAGAGCTGAAGGATCAGGTGATGATGGTGGTGATGGTGCTGTTAGTAATACAATTTCATTTTTAACAGTTCTATTTGTTATCTTATTCAAAGTTTTCTAAAAGAGATTTAGTGAATTATAAATTATTTATTTCATAAAATAATAAAAATTATTTTTAATCCTATAATCTTCCATTGACATCCCTTTCCTGATAAAGATAAGAATGGAGTGATAGATAGCAGAGCGTCAATAAACACAAGTTTTTTGCAAACGCTTCCTAACATTAGAAAACTTTTTGCACAGATTTTTGGACTCTTGCAGGAGTTTCCATAAGATGCCTTGACCTAAACACTAAATATAACCTAAGCTTGCTTCTTCGGGTCTATCGTGCATTTATACAGAATCTTCCTATAACAGCTACTCTGTTTGATCTTTAAACTTTCTTCGGTATGCCATGACTGACTTAAATGTTTTAAATTGCGACCGAAAGAGGGTGTTAGATGCATTGGTAAGTCTTTCTTCGGGTATTTTTGCCCGTAACATGACTATTTGAAGAAAATTATCAAAGACGTTACAAACCTCTTGTAAAACTTCGTAGGCTGTCAAAATTCATGTAGGTCAGGAAAAACCTCAAAAGTCCTAATTACTATATAGAGTTCCACAATAAAAGGACTAATGCATTAGATATTGTTTATTAATAATATTTTTTAATTGTTACAAATTTTAATTGTAGGTACTTGAAAAAATTGATACATTCCAGGTGATCTGATAATCTATAAATTTTTTTTATAGTAGGCTCTTATGAGGAAAGTCACCTTGCCAATTAAACTGCAAAAGGAAAATTCCTTATCGTAAATTTGATTAAAAAAAAAACTATATAAAATCAAACTAGCTAGAGTAGGCTAGTATTCCGAAAAATTCAACCACAATGAAGTTTATTTTTATTTTTTTTACAATTTTATTGTTTCTAAACTATTGTAATATCTATAAACAACAGTGAGTAGGTGTACATAATCAATATATAAATTGTGTTAAATTCCAGCCTGGTGTTTGGAATGTCCAACTTGTTACGGTGACAATTGCGATGGTTCTATACCATTAAAAAAATGTACACGTAACATACCAAAATTACCATTCAAAAAATTACCAAAGGCTGATCCTGCAAAGTCTGATTACACCTGTCTTGAATTAGATTACATTGAAGGTTCTTATCAATTAATCAATTAATCCAAATTAATCAAATTTAATTATCATATAGGTGATGAAATTAATCAAATCAAACAGTGTTATTTATTAGAAGAAAACAGCAAAATCTGTACTATTTTGAAGGAATCAATTGATATATTATCATGTTCGACTTCTTTACCGGATGATAATCAAAATTTTGATAATGAAGGTTCTGGTTCTGATGAGAATTACAGTTTTGATTTTGAAAAGCACATCTTTCGTATAGATGAAACTATCCATAAATCACATTCGAAACATTAAATTTGGAATTAAAATTAATAAATTCAGAATGTAGAACTATTGTTGCTTTTTCTTCCAACCAACTTGTTGTATTTTACCGAAAAGACCTAGCAATTTTGACCAACAAAGCAATGGTTTCAGCAAAAAACAGTACTTGGCTGACTGATACAAGCTGTTTTTGAACAACTTATTCCAACAGAGTCTAAGAACATTTTTGGACTGATCTAGGTAGGTGTTTGCCATCACAGGTATCTAGTGTAAATTTCAGTAGAATTGAGGGACTTCAACCAGCGACTCTTCAAGGAGTGAGTGAAGTATTGACAAAAAGAGTACAACAGGAAGGGTGCAGAACCTACTGGTGCCACAGTAGCCCGACTGTTGGAGCATGGAAAGTGCGGTTGGAACTGTTCAGATCTGCAAAGTTCAGGGAAGGCCGCAGAGGATGTATGGGTTGGTATCGGTGGCGGTATTGCGGGAAGGGCGCTTAACCCCATTCCCAAACACCGGGTAGGAAGAGAAGAGTGTCAGCAGAATTGATCAACAATAAGTCGGCGGTCGTACCAATCAAAGTGGCGAATGTGATAAAGAGAAGGCTTTCTCTTGGAGGTGTGTATGCAAAACTGGAGGTGGTCTCGGTGATCGAAGGCACCGAGCCACCCACCCACCGACAGGCGTGGTCCGGCGGAGGGTAGTGGCGAGTGGCAATATTTTTTTATTAAATATTTTAACGTTAATTTATTGTGGTGCTTATCAATTTTGAATCCCAACAATTAACAAAATATTTACTTATCTTATCTAATCATATCATTGTAACGTTAAATTATTTACGTTTCTTGCAAAACCAACATATTCTCCATCATTACAATAATTTCAAGATTGATAACTTATCAGTTTAACAAAGTACTAACGAGAACTAATTAGACGCTTCTGTTTATAGAGTGAGAGTCTTCTGCAAATTTGCTAATCGTCTCTCTAGAGTGCCTTTCAAATCTGGTTCAGTCGTCAAAATTTTTGCCGCTTCATTCAAATATTCAACTGATCTATTTAGAATTTCCTAAAAACAAAAAAACGCAAAAACTACAAATTTTCTCAACAATTGAAATCAATCTACTTCAGCTTCTTGTTTTGTGATTTTCTCTTCAGCAAAATCATTTTTAGTTTTCATCACCATTGCAGCTTGTAAATCGTAAAGAAGTGAGCCACGGAATCGTGAATAACCTGATTCTAGAACATCAGCAACATCCAACAACTCGTAACAAAGATCGATTTTCCTTTGCAACAATTCTGATGATAACTCTGACAACAGAAAGTTAAGCATTATTAGATAGTGCATTAGTATCTTTTATAGTAGAAGGGTTCGTAGTCACTTTTACGCCACCCCTGGAACTAGTTCAACGTATTTTTTTATTTTTTTTTATTTTACTTCAATCATGCAATGCAGTTGGAGGGTTAATAAACTCTAATGTGCATATATATTGTTAGTTTACTGTCAGATATCAACATGCAAACAGATTATTTTGTGAAATATGCCGAAAATTGTGTCTTGCATTTTAATAACAACATTAATAATAGTGACTATTGCAAATTTATTATTGTTGGTGTATTTATTGGTAGAAAATTTCAAAAATTCCAACCTTAATCGAATTAGAGAGACATTAGAAAATCAACAAACAATAATGTCAATAAACAACTATCGATTTATGTGTGCAATCATTTCATTAAAAGATAATCGTAAAAATTTTGTTTGTGGTGCTGCTGTGATTAGTAGGAATTGGGTATTAACAACAGCACATTGTGCCCAAATTGTGATCAATCAACCTTTGGATGTAATAAAAATAGCATGCAATTCAACAAATTATAAATACGGCATGTTATATGATATTGAACAAATTATAATTAATGAACAATTCGATCGTATTAAACGTTTAAATAATGTAGCATTGATTAGTATACAGCAAAGATTTAAAGCGCGTTATATTGCACCAATATCATTGCCAAATTCTAAATTTAAATATTTAGCAAATACAACAGCAACAATTTTAGGTTTTGATGATGTCAATGATAAATTATACAGTTTTAATGTGAAATTGCTATGGCATAAATCTTGTGTAAATCATTATCCTGATGAACTTGTCAGTAATAGTAGTTTGTTTTGTCTTGTACGTTATCCTAATAATAATAATGAGGATATAGCTAGCTGTGGTTATGATTCTAGTGCACAATTAATAAGGAAAAATATTTTAATTGGAATTGTTGCATTTGATGGTTGTAGTATTGATGGTAAACCGGAAGTTTTTACAAAAACAACAATAATAGAACACTGGATACGTTATTTAAGGAAACGGAATGGTATCATAGTTGAAGCTACTTTCAGGTCAAGAATTGATTGAATTTTGTAAATTTTAATAGTTTTGCGTAATAAAAATATTACAAAATTGGTACTATTTGTATTTCCTCTATTCGCTAAACTTGTGACTTGATAGCGTTCGAAGGGGATGGGGTTTAAAGAGAGGCAAGTTCTAAGGCCTTTACAATATATCATAGTTTCTTCTATGTTTGATACAGTAGTGTAGATGTTTATGAAAGTAAAGACGGTAAAGATAAAGATGCTTCCTCTTTTGTCAATCAAAATTAAAAGGGATCTACGTTTTGGCTTTGTAAGATATAGTGAACTCACAACTTCTAAGCTAAACCTTTTTGTTCTGGTGCGTATTTTGCCATTTACGTCGCAAATCATTTTTAGTCTTCATATATACCTAGTGTTGCCAACAAATGGAAAATATGGGTAGTAGCTGATTATATCCCTGAAAAATGTCAAATTAAACGTTGGGAGCAAACTAAACATAAAATGTCATGGGACTATGAAAGATTCCCTAAATTTCAAAAACATTACAGTATGTCTTGAAAATAAGATACTCTCAAGAACCTTCAAAAACCAAATTTCGCCTCTAAGTAGTACATGTCTATAGAAATCTGTAGATTATTGCCAAAATATTAGCAAAAATTCAAGGAGTCAAATACGGTTTAATTTTGGAGATCCATATGATTCCTTCATTTGAAATCATCCTTTTGAATGAGAAACTTCCTTGTGTTAAGACTTTCTAATTCCTAAACGGTCTAGCAAAGGAGATGGCAGTTGAGAAGCGTATTTGGCATCTCTAATCGAAAAAAGAAGCAGGATTGCTTTTCAATTATAGTTTAAAGCAACTGTAACAAAATATTTTAGTGCAAAAGTAGGTTATTGTGCTGCTGGCAATTATTTAAAAACTAGAAGCATTACCTTCCAATAAGTATCCTTGCATGTTTCCGTACATCTGGCTTAAAGCATATTTAACTTCAAGACAATGCCAATTGGTTGGATGTAAAAGTTCTCTATATTTCTGCAAAAATTCTTCAAATTCTTCTGGTTTATTTTTATTTAACATTAAAATCTCTTTCCTTATAGCATCATTACCCCATATCATTTGTTTGGCATTAATTCTATGATCACAATTTTCACATTTCCAATCCGCTGTCGAATCTAATGGATCTAAACTAATCATTTTCGATTGTTGTTCATTTCGATTAAAACATTGACTACAATAAATTGAACCAACATAAAGACCAAACTCTGTTGGATCTTTACAACGTAAACAATTACAATCGAAAAATTTCGATTGTTTCAAATGAGCACGTCTATTTAGGGTACCCCATAAAGTCTGTGTATAGGTAGTTGTGATGGGTTCATCTTTTTTTATTGGTACAGTCGCTATTAGTACCAATTCAGAATCATCACCAATAAAACAATGTTTCGTATTGTGTTTACAATTATGTGATAAAAGCGATATAGTTGGATATAAGCCACGGATCAAAATTAAACCTTTAGGATCCCTTACCTCAAACGAATTTGTATCAAAAATTGAACAAATCGTCAAAATTTCCTCTTCATCAGTTGATAGTTTTAATTTATCAATAAATAATGGTACAAGATTTTTACGTAAAATTTGATAAACTTGTGTCTGTATGTGTTCTTTCAAATGTGATTGGCATCTCATCAAAATTTCAAATTTCTTTGGATCTTGTTGTTTCAAAATTAAACACCTTAATGGTACAATACACGAATAAATTGTTTGTTTTGAGTTGTCATCAATGATATTTGATTGGAAATTGTATTTTTTGAAAATTTTACATTCGAATTGATGCCATTTAGAATTCTCACATAATTTACCACATAATGGCCATTTACAATTACTACAATCATACCGTTGTGAATTTAATTGTAGGTGTTGATGACAACCCAAACATATCGGTGAACTAACCATTTTCGGTCCCAAAATTAACGGTAATTTCTTAACAATCATTTCACCTTGTTGTATATCACGACTAGCAACCACATAACGACCTAATGTATCGTTTGTTAGAATTTTAAAAGGTGTACAAGATTTTTTATGATTTTTCCAGTCGTTTCTTTGATGATCTTTACAACAATAATAGATTTCACTACATGCTGAACAGGATTGTGTAGCCGGTTTTTGACAAATTGCACATAAATTGGGCATTGTTAGTTGTTTTCACCACCACCAACAACAACAAAAGAACCTTTAACTTCACTTGTAGGTTGAAAAGTTATGTAAGCTTGTCGGAAATATAATTAATGTGATAGTTTTAAAATTATGTGACTTAACTATTGTAAGCGTGCGCATAGAGAACTAGTTTTAGTTCAAAAATAGATCAATGTCTATTAATTTCATTCTAGTAGAACGACAACGCTATTAAAATCCTAGTTGTTAGTGTTTTTCTATTTTGTAATCTATAAAGTTGAAGAATTCGACAAACTCTCTAAAGCAAATCAGCTAGCGCGAAAACAATAACATTCTACGTTCAACGGATAGCAGACGATTTTTGGACAATGGAAGAATGCATCTAGCTAGTGAAAAAAGTAATAGACGTTTTGCATAGTCAAAAACAAGAAGATAGGGATCTAGATCCTTACCTCAACAGTGCTAGGAATTGAAAATTATGTTATTTAACCTCAGCAGTTCCTGATTTATATCTACTACCGATGGATATTCATTCTTAAACCGCATCGTTACTCTCTAAAAGCAATTGCACTTTAAGCTTTTAATTTTTGAATTTTAGATAACTTTGTTCTAGGTGTGATATGCAACCTCTAAAAGCTTACCACCGGAGGCTCTTAGTCCCTTAATTTCACTTAAATCCGGCTCTGGAGTTTAGTAAAATTCAAAATTTGATCCATAGTCAAGCCTCAATTACTGCTTGGATTTCAAACTTTCTCTTAAATGTTAAACATTCGACTGTCGGTGTGCCTTAGTGTAACACACACAATGCTACTAAGAAAAGGTTCTGTTGAAATCCAGAACTTATTCGTCAGTTAAATTTAAGTACAGCTTTAATTGCCATTGATGCAATTGTCATCTATGACCTTTTGAGGCTTTTGCCAAATTTGGCATTGGTGTAGTTTTGACTGCATGCAATTGTGGTGCATGATTGCTTACATGTTTACATTTTGTGTTGGTGAGGGTGTTACTTACGGGAATTTCGACACGTCGTCCTTTATATGGTGAAAAATTCAATTGTGCGTGCGCAGTTCCGTCCTATTTAGCAACACGACTATTTTTAAGTCATTTTGAAGGAATCACCGGCAGAATATCAAACAACACGAATTGCAACAAAAAAAAATCCGTATGTTTATCTTGATTTTCATTTCTAACAACAACTACTAACCAAAAATGCTTGTAGATTTTTAACAATTTTTAATTAATTCTCAGTTTTTAACAATAATAATGATAAGATTTTGCAAATTGATCGTTTAATTCTAAATCATAAATGTAGCAATTTTGTTAATTTAATAAAGTTCGTAGACCTTATATGTGTCGATTGTTTTTTCTTTTCAGGCAATGTCTGAAAATGCTGAAAATACCGAAAATAAAACAGGAAATTGTGAATTGTGCCAACAATCAACACAACGTAAATGTATTGGATGTAAACTAGTCTATTATTGTAGTTCTGATCATCAAAAGGAACATTGGCGAGTTCATCGTGAACAATGTCGACCCTTTGAAGTACACCTACACAAAAATCTACCAAACATCTTTATAAACAAATCTTTATTAACAAATTTTCAGATCAATCAATCAACTAAACTAGGACGACATCTGAAAGCTACACGAAACCTAGCACCTGGTGATATCATTTTTACTGAATTACCGTTAGTATTTGGACCGAAACCGCATATTATCGATGAAGGCCCTTTTCCTTGTGTCGGTTGTTGTCGGTATTTAACTCAAAATTAACAATTTCAAAATACAAACAAATTTAATTGGATTTTTTTCAGATTGATTGATCAAGAGAATTGTGTCCGATGTCCGGAATGTTCATGGCCTGCTTGTAATTTACAATGTCAAGGTTTAAAAGATAATTTCTATCATGGATTAGAATGTAGAATTTTGAAATTAAGACCAACATCATCTGAGTCGTTCTACAATTATTTCCGATTTGATATTTTAATAATTCTACGTGCCCTATTTCTACAAAAAACAAACAAATCGAAATGGGATCAATTGGTGCGCCTTGAGGATCATTTAGATAAACGTGGACCAGGCACTGAAACTTTCAAGTAAGTGAAATTAGGTCGATTTTTTTGTTTGAAATTACAACATTTTAACGTTTTAGATTGATTGATGAGAAAGTTAAACATTTGGAAGAGAATTATTTGAAATCGTTGAAGAATTTTGAAAAAGAAACAGGCAAAGTTATCCTATCTGAAGTATCCTCAGATATCATTCATAAAATTTATGGGATACTTGATGTTAATGCTATTGAATTAACCGATGATATTGATGCTGAAATTTTGTATCCTACAGCAAGTTTGATTGAGCACAATTGTACACCAAATACAATCCAGAATATTGAAGATGTAAAACAAAATTATCGTATTACATTTCGTGCTGCATTACCGATACAAAAAGATGAGCATATTACATCGATTTACACGCATATCCTATGGGGTACACATGCTCGTCGTCAACATCTCAAACAAACGAAATATTTCTCATGTAATTGTCAACGTTGTGAAGATCCAACTGAATTAAATTCGTATTTAAGTGCATTAAGATGTGTTGGTGCTGAAAATGCACCATGTGGTGGGATACAATTACCAATTAAACCAACTGATGATAAAATACGGTGGGTGTGTGATAAATGTAAAATACGTTTACCAAATAATGAGATTATGAAATTTGTTGATCATTTGGGTAATGAAGTTGATAAAGTTTTATCAAAACAACCAACAATTACAGAATTAGAAGACTTGCTAAACAAATTATTGAACTTTTTACATCCGAATCATTATCATGTTTATACTGTTAAGCACTCTTTAATACAACTCTATAATAGTAAAACAACTGGAGGTGTGCAATTATCTAATAATTTATTAGATGCAAAAATCAAAATGTGCCAAGAGTTGATTGATATCACCAAAAAAATTGATCCAGGAAATTCCAGGTTTGTCCTCCATCCAATTGTTTATTGACCCTTCACCCACACATTCTTGGGGCACCTTCAGGACTTCTCTGCCAAATAATTAAAACTTGAAGGCGTTCCAAGGCGTGGGTGGAACGTTTAGAAGAAAGTTATAAACCATGAGACTTTTTCCTTCCAGGCTAAGCATGTATCTTGGTGTTTTGTTACATGAATTTTTCGACGCCAAATTTACACGACTTTCGCGTTCTTATTCGGAACAGAAAAAAGATGAATTTTTGAGTGAAATGAGAGAAATTCATGAAATTATTAAAGAGAATCGTCGTGTATTGCAATTCGATATAAAATCACCAAGTGGTGGTAAATTATATCAAGCTGTTTGTCAAAATGGGTTGAAATTTCAAAAATGGTTAAACGATAACAATCTAACAAATATAATTTAAATACTATTGATTTGTATAATAAATTGTGATGTCTGTACTATTTTAATAAAATTTTCTGTTATTGTCAATTTCCGGTTTGATTTTTTTTTTGGTCGTTTTTCTATGGTTTCAACCGAATTAGATCAACGAACTTGTGATTCAATCGTATCATTTCTATTTTCAAGCCGAGTGCACACCAATTAGGTCAGTTCGTTTTCTATTTCTACGTGTAAAGCCAGTTGGAAGTTATCCAACGATACTAAAGATGAGTACACATGAGGCACTGTCAATACTGATTGCTACAAAATAATGAAAGTGAACAAAGTCTTTGAAAAAACTTTTATCTGAACCATGAAGGTAAATTAGAGAATAAAAGAAAGAATATATGACGACAATCCTGCATAGCAGTTCGAAAAAATGTCACCCTCAGACGGGATTCGAACCAGGGTCACCCGTTGCTTTCGCGGCATGTGGGCATGCAACGGAAGACGCGAGTTCGAATCCTGTCTGACGGTAACATTTTTTCGAACTGCAATGCAGGATTGTCGTCTTATATTCTTTCTTTCTTTCACACTTTTGTTTGTTCAAAGGTCACAGTAGAACATATAGCGCAAAAAATGAATGAAGTTTGTTTTTGGTTGTTAGCTTTCTACGGCGGCATGTTAACGAGTAAAGTTGGGCTATAGCTTGTTTCACGCCACAAAACTCGATTTTCTCTCCGCTTTTATACAACATCTTCACTCCCGACATTCCAGAGAACACACTAACCCGGCTTGCTAAAAGAGAGTTACCTTGTAACATCCAAGCTGCAGGACGCAATTGAAATCATCGACTCTTGGTTGTGTCTATGGTAAATCGAGGCACTACTAAGCTCTTGTCACCTTATCCGCTATAAATTGTCTTCTCAGTAATATAGAGTACGACCGATTGAGAAAATGTTCGGTTTTTGTCTAGCGAGGGAATTGTTATCAATAAGAGCATTAAGCGAACCTTTAGATACTAGTCGTAAAAAAAGTAAATAAAAACGTACCTACTAAAGGTCTTTCTGGAACAAAAATACACAGGTTGAGAACTAGGTCACTGTGGAGACACGCCCACATCATCAATTCATCCGCCGATAGTCAGATATAACGACGTGTGAACTGTATTGGCTTATGTGAAACCCCTCCGACTAACCGGACATCGGCAAAAGTCGGGCCTGTGTATTTTTGATCCAGAAAGACCTCTATTTTAGGAATTATATCTCCCATCCTCTTTTCACATGGTTCAAATTTACTGTAACTGAAATAAAAAGAAGCGACAGTACTAATAATAGGACTTAAACACACAATTTATTACTAGAAACAACAGGTATGAAATATAAACTACGTACGCGCGTATTCTCATACGTAGACTCTTCGATCTGCATTCGCCTTTAGAGGAATAAAAATAAGTCTACTCCTAATAAGTTCCCCAGTTGAAAAATCTATTTTTAACATTTACCAATTCAGTAGTGTTGTCGTCAACGCTGTTGAAAGTGCCATGCGAATAAAAACAATCATTTTTCTATACAATAATCTGTGAAACTTTTATTTTCGTATAATAAAAAAAAAATGGATAAAGGAAGTTTATGTGCTGAATGTAATGAACCAGCTGAACTAAAATGTTCCGCATGTAAATTAGTGTCATATTGTTGTAAAGATCATCAAAAGAAACATTGGAAGACGCATAAAACTTTATGTAGACCATTTGAGGTAATATTTATAACTTTATCCGTTTTTTTTTTAATGTTATTTTCGTATAAATTTCTAGATAATTAGCGATCCTAAAGTTGGTAAATGTCTAGCAGCTACAAGAGATTTGAATCCTGGTGATTTAATATTGACCGAATTACCGATAGTTTACGGTCCACGACCGCATTTTGTTGAAGAAGGTCCTGTTCCTTGTCCAGGATGCTGCCGGTAATCCCTCAATTCATCCATTATTTACACAAAATATTTGAAAAATCACAATAATTTTAGTCTAATTGTTGGTGAAGCATCACCACGTTGTGAGGGTTGCGATTTTCCCGTCTGTCATCCAAGATGTCCTGGATTAAGGGATCCAGACAAGCATGGACATGAATGTATGATCTTGACATTACGTGAGGTTAGGGCTATTAATGATCTTCACAATTTCTATAGGTATGTTTTTTTTTTTGTAAAAGTGTTGAGTCGCAAATGGATAATTTGATAAATTTTGTAGGCAAGACACACTTCTAGCGTTAAGATGTTTGCTGTTGCAAAAGAAGAATCCAAAGAAATTTGCACAATTAATGGAGATGGAATCACATTTAGATAAACGTGGTCCAGATAGTGAGATTTACAAAGACATACAGAATCGTATATTTGAATATTTGGACGATAATTTTTTCATACCGTTAAAAGTAGTAGAAGCACGATCCGGTAAACAGATACTTCCAGATGTTTCTAAAGAGTTAATTCATAAAATTTGTGGAATTATCGATGTTAATGCTTTAGAAATCAATCAAGATGTTGAAATATCAGCATTATATCCTACAGCATACCTAATGGAACATAATTGTGTTTGTAATACAATTCATAGTTTTGACGGTGATGATGCGGGATATAAGATTACGGTACGTGCAGCATTACCAATTAAAAAAGGTGATCACATTACAACAATGTATACACATGCTCTATGGGGTACACAAGCACGTCGTGAACATTTGAAAGAAACAAAATATTTCTCTTGCACCTGTGAACGGTGTCGTGATCCAACTGAATTAAATTCATATTTAAGCGGTTTGAAATGTTTAGGTGATAATAATCAACCATGTGGTGGTACACAATTACCAATAAATCCACTTGATGATAAAACAGAATGGGCATGTGATAAATGTAGTGTACGTGTTAGTAATAATGAAGTTGCTTATTTAATTAATCAAATCGGTGAAGAAGTTGATAATGTACAATTATCAAATCCTACAGTTAGAGATTTGGATGGTTTGTTAACGAAAATGTCAACATTCTTACATCCAAATCATTATCACATCTATTCTGTTAAACATTCATTAATACAACTCTTCGGTTACCAACAAGGCTACACACCAAGTCAGATAACCGATGAGAATTTAATGAAGAAAGCAAAAATGTGTAGAGAATTATTAGAAATTACCAAAAAAATTGATCCAGGTAATGCCAGATTACCACTCTATACAGGTGTAATTTTACATGAATTATATCTAGCTAATATGGTTATAATTAAACGTAAATGGGATTTGGGGATTAAAACAAAAGTAAAATCAATGTTATTATTATTGAAAGAATGTGATGAATGTTTGAAACAAGCTGAGAATGTTTTACAATATGAGATACAAACACCAGCTGGTGAAAAATTATTGAATCTCATTAAAACTTCTTGTAAAGAATTCAAACATTTCATTGAACGCAACAAAATCGATTTAACTAAAGATTAAAGTAAGATAGATCCTCTTTAAAGCGACCATTTAGAAACTTTATTCAATTTAACGATAATATTTTTGTGAATCAATCGATAAGTACACCAGTAAAACACAAAGTACGTCATAACGGTTCCACAATTGCCGGTGTACTTATCTTTACGAAATTGTAAGAAATTTCGAAATGGCCATTTTAGAGATGTGATCGTGATTATAAGATAAGTATACATATTGTAACATTTATTTCTATCATTACTCACTTCCAAATTCAATATTTGTTAATGGGGCCTTTATAGGCGCCTTGTTTTTGGTGTTTTTGATAATTTTCAAAGTTTTCCACAACGAACGGATTGCCACGTTCGAAATCATCAAATTCAGTACTTGAACAACAACAAAGCAATATTTCATTGATTGCTTTTTTCAATTGTTGCCATGCATTTAATGTTTGATTTAAAAATGTATATAACAGTGGATTTAATAAATCATTTAACAAACCTAATAGAATGAATGTATAATTTAGTATCCATAATGGTTCACCATCTAAATGTTGTGTTAATTTCAATATTGTAAATATATGTGTTGGTAAACGACACAATATAAATACTAACATTAATGTTATAATTATTTTAAATGTACGTATTTTACGTTCCATACGGATACCTTCATTTCTACTCATTGTTTTCTGTTTTAAATCTTCCAAATTTGTTCCTTCAACAGTTTCACTATTTGTATTATTCTCTGTTTTACTATTATTGTTCACTATCTTTTTCGAAATTGTTGTCACAGGTTTACGATGTTTCCAAATTAATTTTGCAACATTATAATACAACCATAAAAATATTATTAATAATGGTAAAAATATAATGAATACTGTTGATACATAAAAGACCATTATTTCGTGTTTTCTAAACGTTATACAAGTATAAGATGGAACAACTTTAAAATTATCAATTACCGTTTCTGTTGTATCATTATAATAAACGATATTAATTGATTCATGACTGTAAAAAGTGTACATAGGACTGGAGATACCTACAATGAAACATTATTAAGAAACGTTCTTCTGAATGTAAGAAAAAGGAGTGTAACAAGAGAAAGAAGGATACAGAACCAAAGAAGGAGGCAGTAAGAAGCACTGAATGACAAGACGCGCATACAATGCAATAGAATGAGAGGAAGCAGAAACGAAAAGAAGGAAGGTTCTAATGAGCCTCAGAAGCATTGATTTCAATGAAAAAAGATGGACTAACGATAGGGGAATATAAAATACAATACCTACATGGAACAAAAGTACTAGCGCTGAAATAATGAATTAAGCAGGATACAAAGAAAACTAGAGACAAAGAAGAAACGAAGCATATAGGAAGTGTGAATAAAAATAGAATAAAACTGATAGTTGAAGAAAAAACAGTAGTAACTTTTTCAGCGTTAAGGTATAGCTATAAGAAAAAATAAAAAATTAAAGAAAGGCAGCGAAAAGGGATCAATACAAGCTAAAAGATAGGAGGAGTTAATACAACCATAAAAGACAGAGAAAGCATCAAAAATAATAAAAGTAAGAACGGAAATCAGCAGCAAATACAACTACTACTACCACTAAAAGAAAGTCAGACAAGAAAATAAAGTAGTAAGACAAGAATAGGGGATAAAGAAGAAGATTGAAGATGAAGAAGAAGTAGATTTACAATAATAACCAAACTCGAGCATAAAAGTAAGAGTTGTACACTGTAGAATCAAAAGCTTATGAAACAGCAGATACAAAGTTAACACAAGAGTAAAAAGTAAAATGTGAAGAGCTATGCTTAACAACAAAATAAACGAAGAGGGACGTACAGAAAACAAAAGTGGTAAGAATGAAAAGCAAAAGAAAAACAAGAATAGAATCAACAAACACAGTTATCGAAGTCCTACGGAGGGCATAATTAGATTTTAACTCTCTCCTTGTTTGAAGAGTCAACATATACTTTTAGTCGAAATTTTCAGGTTTTGCTTACCTAAACTGAGCAGCCATATACCAACTGCATATACAATACAGTAAGGTAATCGTGGATCCCATTTCTTACTTAATGCATGTACAACATTACGATACCTGTCCATTGCTATAATCACTAACGTAAAAGAACTAGCTGCCATACCGGAAAATTGACAGAATGGAATAAAAGAACAAAGAAATTCACCCAAAGTCTGAAAATCAAACGAAACTTATACTGTTTTCCTAACAGTAGCAATACTTACCCAATTAATTAAAGGATGTGAAAGTGATTCGACATTATTAAGACTGATCGAAGTTGTACTAACAATATCAGATAGAGCTAATGAAATTATACAAGTTTTTTGAATAAAACGTGATTTCCTGAAGAATACAACACAAAAGGTATATGTATGTAGAACGGGAGGATTTCCCATGGAAAATTTTAAATTTTTTACCGTTTTATCATTGAATAAATTGCAGCCAAATTTCCAAACAACGAACCAAACGTAACGATCAAAAATAGACCAAAAAATATATGCCTTGATGTATCCGATATTAATAGTAGTGACTTATAACTTGTAAAATTACTATATTCCTCCTACAACAATATGAAATTGAAAATTTGTTAAATTCGAAGCAAATTTACCTTTTTTAAATTGGTAGTAAACAACATTTTTATAAAATAGAACCAAATAGGGAAGAACAGGTGAAATCCAATCAAAGATTTTTGACAATACTGAGGATAAATTTTCATTAATTATAACAGTTGTAATTAGGGATTGATAATAGATTTTTGATAAGATTCTCAAGCAACCATGTCGAGACCATCTGTCTAGTTTAGCAAGGTATATTGTTACTATTTCGATGAATATTTGAAACATTGGAACAATAATAATCATATAATCATAATATTGGAAATAAACAAGTTTCACGCCAATTGGTGTATATAGGTACCATTACTGATAAAAATCTTTATTTCAGTTTACTAATGATAGTAAAATCATAATTAAATGTAAACAGAAGTTGGTAGTTATAGTATAGACTATAGTTTATATTTTTATGTAAAGCTACATTCACGTATCCTGTCCCACAGGCGTCATCTAGAGATTACATGTTAGAACTAATCATAAAGGAAACTTCTATTTATTTATGTTCTTATAGGTCTGAAAATTGCACATATGTTCTATTAAGGCCAGTGTAAACTACAAACAGACAGCATTGTAAAAATGTCGCATCGTATTAAATATTAAAATTCAACGATTGACTAGACAAGTGGTAGAAGCACATTTTTAAAATGGATATTTCTTATAGCATTTCCAGAGATCTAAGGAAAGAAAATGCACAATCTGCAGTGACGCATTATGGGGTCCTAGACGAATTTGAATTCTTCTCTTAAATTATTGAAATTCTCTGAAAGTATTTGTCTTTCCAATAGCCACTTTCTACTCCAATTTCGATTGTGCTCGCTTATGTAGCTCCATTTTTATGATTAAACAGTAGAAAAATGATTGTAGCAAGAGTGAATTATCCCTTCCGAAGACGATTTTTGTCATAATCAAGTTCGCGTTAATTTATTAAGTAAGTGTCGTTTGTATAACGGCAAGTAAAGTTCCAGGAATATAAGGCTACACCAGGCCAGTTAAATATGTTACAGTGAATTTTCGAAATGTTGTATTTAGTAATCCGCCCTCTAGTGGTATATTTTCGGTACGTTAAATAAGTAAAAATTCCTGATTTCAGAGATGTGAACAGCGCTTAATATTCTTCTCTTCAACTACTGTCTTACAGATTTCTACTCTAGTAATAAAATGTAGTGTTAGATGTCGCTGCTAACACAAATACCACCAATATTTTTGGCTAAATTATGAAAAATACAGTAGTCGCCATTTAATGTGATCCCTTTGAGATCAAATCAAATCAATACCAATAAATAATAATTTTTCGTGTAGGAAGTGCTGTAATCTTTAATTAATTCTAAAAGTTGCTGCATTATAGTGGTTCATCAGTAGTGAACCGTCACTACAAAAATCGTGTATTGTCCCGTTCGACACCATTTGTTACATACGAGATCGTATGCACAAAATGGGTTATATTGTAAGGAAAATCACACAAATGTAAACATATCCTTTGCAACGCGTATTGCTTTCGATAGGAGTACATCGGCGGTGTCTCTGATTTCATGGTAAGCGTACACAAGAACGCATAGATATACTGCTCACGTAAAGCTACAGTGTACTAACCTTCTCTAAAAATACTGTGCTAGAGTAATATTCCGATACTCATACAATGATGGTGGGGTTCAGTCGCACTAAGGGGCGGATTTACTATGACTCTAACGACGCTACTAGCGTCAGGCCCCGAATCGCTATGGGGCCCCCAAAAGTGCTCGGTAAAATGTAAGATTTTGCAATACAGTAGAGTAGAAGAGGCTCGTTTAACTGACTTTTGGATTATCCGATCCCATTTTTACGAAAATTTATTTCTGCTTTAACCATCGTCGAGTGTCGGATGAACCGATTATATTACCTTACATTTTCCCTAATCCGATAGGTGCTTAGTCCTGTAGTAGTCGCCCAAACGAGCTTCCACTATAACTTACTGTAAGTAAAGATTTCGTAGAATTACTTGCTATTTTCTTCAGCTCAGGGGCCCCAAAATCATTATTAGCTTCGGGCCCCAAAGAGTGTAGATCCGCTACTGGTCGTACTGCCCATCCGCCTAGAGGGGGTACGCCATCAAGGGTATACTAATCCAGTGGTGTAGAAATGCTACGTCAGAATATTACTGTTGCTTTGCTGTACACAATACAGAACCTATTCTCGACGCCACTGAATGTCATTCTGCCAGTCATGTGTAAAAATCGAATACTATTGGCAGTCATATAGTTTGCATCGAGCTTCAAATCAGAACAAACTAAGCTGGAAGAGAAATGGACCTGACCACCAATATTGAGAAAACCAAACTAATGGTCTTCAATAGACGAGAGTACAGCAGTGCGTATTACATGTCAAACATTTACAGTGTGTTGAACCTGAATACAAAGATCAAATGCAGAATGAGACCTTTTCTATGCAACGGCAACCTAAACTTAAATCAATGTTAATGCTAAGAAGTTACGTTTGCTCTATGACGCTGAGACATGGACTTTAAAAATTAGCACACTTAACCGTATAGACGGGTTTGAAATGTGATATCATAGACGAATACTCTGAATTGGTTGGTCTGACAGAACTCCTGACACGAAAGCATGGAGAAGAGGAGAGCGCATCAACAGATTGACAACTGACAAATATTATGAAGCCTAGAAAAATTGCATATCTCGGTCACGTATGGCAGGGTAGTAGGTCATCGGGGGTTAGGAAGAAAACGAATGTTGTAGTTGGCAGGTCTAAGAGAATAAACTGGAATAGGTAACTGAAGGTCGGCATGCTTCCATCATAGTTGTTTTTCTCTATTCTGACACTATTCTCATTGTACTTACGTTAGTTAAGTTGCGCTCACAACGGTCTGTATACATGAAGAATTATTTGCTGGTGTACAAAGTCGACTGTAAACTGCTACAGATAATCATCGTTTTCAATTCGCGTTGTCCAAACTAGTCTGGATGACGAACGGGGAAGAAAAGTAGGTACGTCAATAGCATTGCTGCTGTATTTCCTCGTTCGTTGTTCGGACCAGTTCGGACAATGCTGTTCAACGAACGCGGAGCGAAAGCGACGATATAGTCTGTAGCTGGGCATAAGCCAAAGTTGTAGTAAATTATAAAACTGTATAGGTATTAGTGATAGTTTGTAGTAATTTTCACAAAGCTTTATTTAATTTAATTTTAACATCATCAAAAACTAGGCCTACCTAAATATCAAATATCTATATATATATTTATATATATATTTTTTTTCCTTATAATCTTGTAGATAATGTTCATGTACCTACATATTTTTATACAATGTCCATATTAATGTCTTATGTGCTTGTAAAATGCACACAATTACGGTAACACCTCGTACAAGGCAAACTAGTTTATTGTCAAAATAATAATAATAATAATAATAATAAATAATAATAAAGGAAAAATAATTGATAAAACAAACAACTAGTACAACAACAAACTAATTTGCTATAAACATTCAACAATCTATATAAAATTTATTAAAAGTTGTATACTGTATAGATCTGTTTTGGTATACACATTTTTATTTATTTATTATCGATATTTATTAATAATTTATTATTTTAAATAAATTTCTATTGGATATTGTTATAATTTACCCTGTTTTTATATTTGTTAATCAGTGATTGTAAAAGTTTGTAAAAGATTCGAGGTAGAAATAAATAAAATTAGAAAAAAATAAATAATAATAATAATCAAAAAAACAAAACAAGAGTACGAGGTGCCAATTATTTAAACATACCGTTTAACTATTTAAATTTTAATTTATCAACTTTTTTTTATACAAATTGCACCATTTACAGATTGCAACATTAAATTTGTTTTCGTTTTTTTTTTAATTTTATTTTCAAAAAATTTACAATAATGCCAGGGATACGTTCCTTCTTCATATAAGTACGTTTAATGATTTCTTTATTTATTCATTTATTTTTTTTCAAAAATCAAGAAAAAAGGTTTGAGAAAATTCACAATTTTTACACAATGAATATGCCAAATTTCAATTTATTATAATTACAATTTAATTAATAAATATTGCACTTAATTCCGCCCTAAGTTGTGTGTCTTTTTTTTACATTCAAAATTTTTCTACAAAATTTTTAATTTCAACAAT
The DNA here is from genome assembly GCA_037414755.1 of Lydus trimaculatus. NCBI lineage: Eukaryota > Metazoa > Arthropoda > Insecta > Coleoptera > Meloidae > Lydus > Lydus trimaculatus. Next base: position 90,029 of record JAZBGY010000123.1, on the reverse strand, counting down.
AACGAAATATAATCAAAATGAGTATTTTTGGTACTGATTGACTGCATTGATTGATTGATTGATTAAAAATTTTGTATTTTTTTTTTTCAACAAAAAATCTACCCTGCATCTTTGAAATTATTCTAAAAATATTGTCTAGTTTGTGCATGTGCAATTTAAAACAAAACAAAAATATATTGAAAATATGTGAGATTCGTTTAAAAAATTCTACTATTAATTAATTCAAAATAAATTAAATTTGCGAAATAAACAAAATAATAATAATAATAATAAAGAGATATACAGTAGGCTTCCACTTAACCGGCCTCTTAAACCGTCCAGAAATCCAGTATAGAACGAGCTGGTTAAGCGGGAGTCTACTGTATATGTATATAAAGGAACTAAACATTGTCTTTTTTTAAACAAAAAAGACAAAAATAATTATTTATAACAATAATACTTTTATAGGAATGTCTTGTTGTGTTGCTTATTATTTACAAAAAAACTTAACTATTACCAGCACCATTTTTATAGATTTTACTGTATATATTGTGTTTATAAATCACTATTATTAAGTCTTGTATAGAAATTCAAACAAAATAATAATAATAATCATAATAATAATAATAATAATAAAAACAAGGAACTTTAAGGGCAGTAATTAAATAAAAGCGAAAGATGTAAACGACACAAAATAATAATAATACTATGTGCACAACCATTGATTTGTTCTAAATTCAATAATAATAATAATAATAATAATAGTATAATAATTTAAAAATATACAGTATGTCCCATAAGGATCGTACAAATATACGTCTATACTGAGACAGTCTGTATAATAACAAAAATTTCAAGCAATTTTAAAGAATACAAGCCAAAAAATATAAAATAAAATAAAACTGGTAACATATATATCTCACTCGATTAATAAAATTGTCAAAATATTTGGCGATTTTGTCAATTCTATTAATCGTTTATTATATTTTTTTTTTCTAATTTTTCATATTTTTTTTTTCTTCAATATTTACTATTTCTAATATCTAACAAATGTCGACACCACAGAATTGTGGCTGTTATCACATTATTTCTTATTCATTCTTTCATTAATTTATAATATAAATATACAATAGAGGGTGATGTCGATCGAAACAAACCCCTCAATCGGAAGGTCTGCTACGATAGACTACCCTGTATAACTCTAATTTACAGAAATTAAAGTGCAAATCTTGATTAAATTGTTAGATTTGAAACGAAAAATACTGCAAGTTGATTATTAGTACCCTGCACTTGTGTTTTATATTTGTAAAAATAAAGTATAGTTCGTTAAGTGACTTAAGAGATCCAGTAATGTAATAAAATTATTTTTCCAGAGATACAACTGTGACTTAATTTTATTACATTACTGTATCTCATAAGTCACTTAACAGACTATGAACAAAATTATTAATTATACTCCGTCTATTTTAGCTTAACCAATTTGACTAAGCTGAAATAGCTGCAGTATTGCAGTGATTATTTCAAATTATTTGTTTAATTATCACAATTGTGTCAATGCTAACAAATATGTTTAAAAAGAAAAAAAATCGGTTTTTTTTTTTGGAAAAGCGGTTAATTCTCCACACTTGCAGCCGGATAAATTAGCAAAATTAATTAGAGAATAAATTTGTACATTGTTGACCGTATACCTATTTTTCATTATTATTATATTAAATCGCCTAATATATAATTTTTATTTTTTTTTTTAATTTTTTTATTTTTGGTTTGGTAATTTGAATAAATACATCGAATTTTCTACAATTTTTCTTGTCTTTTGCCATAATTTTTTGTATACAAATTACATTTAAGTCAACACAGAATTTGTACAAATTGTTTTTATTTTTCACGAAATTTTGTCCGGTAGATTTGTGATTTTAGACCGCTTTTTTTTGTTTTTTTTTTGTTTAATTCACAACAAAACAAACGAAATTTTTATCATTTTGCCAAAATTTCCCAAAATTGTTTTTCAATCACACATAATTTTTTTTTAAGAAAAAACAAATCAACAATTCAGTCGGTTCCAACGTTATCATAATAATAATAATAATAAAAATAATAATTTGTTTATAGTGGACTTGTTGTATAAAAATCTTAATACTATTGTTTAAAAATGGGGGTTGAATCTGTATTTCGTCTTTTATAAAAATACTGAAAATTATTTATAAACGAAAACTTTTTTTTTATTTTAAATAAAAATAGTTGTATATTTCTGTAAAAAATTACTGTTACTAGTATCGCAGTTATTGAAGTTGCTATAAATTTCATCACCATTAATTTGGTAGTGATTTGACGTCACGAATATTATCTCTATTGTTGACTAGGTGGCGTTGTTTATTTAGAAACAAACAATACCACCATCTAGTTGTTAGAAGCTGAAATTCTAAAGATATTGACGTCATGTGTCTACCAAATTATTATCGATGAAATTCATGAATGTGCAACAAATAGGAAAAGTAATTGATTTATTAATAAAAAAAAAACTGATGTAATAGTCTTGTATTGTAATTATATAGAAATAGTTCTGTAAATATTTGGTAAAATCTGTGTAAATATTGTTTTTTTTTTTTCTATTTTGAGGAACTGTTGTAGTAGAACTGTTTGAAAAAGTTTTCGGTCTATTTTTCAAAATAAACTTTATAACAATAATAAATCACTTTCTAATATTGTTGGAACGTTGGCAATATGATATACTTTTTTATCAGTCTTATGTTAATAATAATAATAATAATAATAATAATAATAACAATTATAATGATTTCTGTTATAGTAACAGAAATACATCTGTGTATATAAGTCTCCGGTAAATTATCAATGAAAGAAACGACAAAAAAATAAAAAATTTCAGGAAGCACTCACAGCTTTTCCGTCTAATCCTACAATTTTTCCTTTCAGGACTAGACTATAACGGTCCTAATAATTGTTTCAATTTACTTATTATTCAAACACAAATTCCGGACGTTTTTCTATAATTATTATTATACAAACAATTGAAAATTATCATCCCCTAGTCTTGTCCATTTTGTTGTAATAATTCTCGTCGATCATCAACAGTAGCCAATGTTGGCTGTCGAAATATATCGTGTTCATCGTCCATTTCTTTTTTAACACGTTCCTTTTGATTCTGATGACAATCATCATCATGTGTTGGTGGTTGATGATGGCCATAATGGTCACGACTTTTCTCACTTTGTGGCAATAAATGTATCATACTAACTGGTATTGGAAAACCAGTACCAAAATCTGGATAAAAACTATGGGCAAATGGATTGAATAAATGTGGTGGTGGTGGTGGTTGTTGTTGATGTGGTTCTTCAGTACTTGATGGTCGTGTATTTGGTTGTAATTGTTCATTTATATCATTACTATTACTATTACGATCATTTTTCAATGAATTATTATTATTATTGCCTGCTATATTTAATAAATCAATCGGTGGTGGATTTGGACCAGCTATACAATCTTTACGTAATTGTTCTAATTTGAGACTTTTACCATATTTACCACGTACATACATTAATAATGAATTATATGGTATACCGAAAATACGCGATGCTTGACTTGTTGTCATCTTTTTATTCCACACATGTTGTAAGGCTTCAGTTAATTCAGCATTGGTCCATGATCGTGGCGGTCCACCACGGGGTGCTGAATGTTGTCCTTTCGGTCGACCCACTATTATTAAAACAAAACAAACAAAAAAAGAAAACACATTACAATTAATAATTAAACAAAAAAACAACAATATTACTTTTCTTTTTTGAAAATAAAGGGGATTCGGGTGTATTCCTTGGGTCAGTCATATCGAATAATGGATTTCTAACATCCAGACCAGGTGGAAAGAGGCCTAACGGCGAATCAAGACCAAAAACTGCAAAATTACAAACAAAACCATAGTTAGGAAAGTTCGTAAATCTATTCTTATTCTATAAGATGACAATAGTTGAAAGATTTTTATTTTTTTTTCAAAACTTTTTTGTTCCTATTAACAATAAGGCTGAATTTCATTTTATTAATTTTCTTTCATAATTATTGTTATTATCATTACTTGTCTATTTTGTTTTTTTTTGTTACTCGTCTACGTATTTTTTTTCTCTTAATGGTAACATATTTCAACTAACTATATACCCACATTTTTTTCAGCTTTCAGCTTTTTATAGTATCGCTTTCATATACAGTAGATTCATTTACAATTAATTTGATTGTTCTTTTTGTATTTAGTAGTTTCCCCTAACCGCAGGTAATTAGTCTTAACCTAACCAATTTTTTCATATTTTCAGCTATTAGAACAATATTTCCTAAGAACTCTAATTATTATATTTGTGCTATTAAAAGAAGAATCATAAAAAAAAAATGCTTAACTAGCTTTTTTTGGTGGAGAGTCCCCATTAGAAGTGTAGGAACTATCCTAGATTAACGATTTGATCTTCCACCACAACAACATCAATACTTCGTTGACTTTAAAACAAAATCATTTATCAAAATAGACGTAGCGACCCCCGTTGATGCACATTTCAAATTATTATTTTCATAATTTTCAGATCTATTTTGCGATAAAGGTGCGCCTACACGGACACATTTAACCGGCTATATGTTACAAGCGTTACCAACAATATTTGCAACATTCTCTACATGCCACCGCACATTCGCGTTATAATTCTATGTCCCGTGTGTATTTTGTTTTCCATAATTGGCTGCATAAATCAGTTTACTGTGGTTTATTTATTTAATAGATACCTAAATATAACTAATACTGCCCTGTTTCATATAGTGCTCAATTATAACCAAAACACCAAGAATTATGAGTTTGTTACAATTTTTAGCCATGTTACGAGCTAACTAAACATAAAACGCATCTACACGGGACATATTGCTTGCAATATTCACTTGATGTTTATTCATTTACCGCTATCGTTGGCTTTGTTGTTCCGGTACGTGGGCGGCACTTACAACACCTGACAATGTGCTGCCATCTACACTAGAAATTTGATACAAGCAGCATGTTGTTCGTGTGTAGACGCGTCTTAACATAATTGAAAGGATCATTCACAGGTTATTTTTAATGCCTTTTGATGTTTGTTTTAGTACATAGAAAGGCAGTAATAAACACATTGCTATTAAATGTTGACGAAAATAACAATAGATAATTGAATAATGAGTTCAACAATTAGTTGTTTGTCAATCGATACCTAATGAAAATTACGCAAAATACCTTTTCAAATATAATCAATAATCAAATAGTTAATAAGTATTTCATTTTTTAGGAGAATTTACGTTAGCGCCTATATTTAAAAATTTGCTTGATAGAAGCTTATTGATATAATTAGATACAGAATGGTCAAGTTAAGTATGATTTAGTATGCAATTTATACAAAGCTGTACATATAAGTACGTATAAGTTAAAAATGTTGTACTTTTGTTATGTTGTCAATACTGTAATTTTGAAGAAAGCCAGCGTATCCGTTTCTTGTTGTTGGCTGAAGCTGTATGAGAGACTCTACCAGAGATTTGTAACACAAAATATTCCGACAATGAAAACTATTTGAATTCAATGAGAAACTGAACGAAGTTGTACGCAAGAAGAAGTATAGTCTGGTGGGATGACAGCGCTGGGCGTACCCATGATATGGTTTTTTTAAACAGACAAGTGGACTATTGACGATGTGACAAATCGTTTGCAAATGAGTCGTCCAAGTTTGATAAAATTTATTCGAGATGGATTCCAGAACAACGTACAGTGTTACATAAACGAATAGAGGCGCGGGATTACGGGAGCAGGAGCGATAAGTTGGCGGAACTAAGAGGCGTTGCGGGATATCTCACTGATGCGGTATACCGCGACGGTAAGTCCGCATAAACAGCGTTTTTATTTTAGAATGCAGTCACCACGGTTTTTCTTGTGTCCTACAGCGGGATCTAATAATGCCGTTACTAATATAATAACAGAAAACTACTCCATGCACAAGTTATCTCAAGAAGAACACGAATATTTACCCAATGATTCCCGCCCTCGATGTGTGTAGGGCTAAGCGGGAAGCGTTTCTTACATCACGCGTTCGCGAAACGCTCCCACAGTCTCGCACCGGTGTGTGGGATCCTTTAGAGCCTCAATGCAGGCGGCCTGTGCAGCTTGGAGTGTAAATGTACAAATTGGTCTACCAAGGAAAAGTTCAAAAAGAAAACATTGGGCACAAACATTGCGCTAACATATTACAATGTGTTAATACCCTCCAGAATGTTTCAAGTATTGCTTCATCCTCCCTATAGACCAAGAAGTACAGATAGCAATATATGAATGTGTTGCTGCTCAAACGCAAACATTCTAAGAACATGAAGAAGTTTGTGCAACGATGGATTAAATGCGTTGACAAGCAACAAGGGTTGGTTTATTTCAAAATCAATGTGAGAGGGTAATTTTTGATTTACCCTCGTAATAATTGAAAATAGAACTTGTGTCATTGCAACTGATCGTTATAATATCGAATTCTTTTAATTAATAATTAATAAATTTTCAATATGGCGGTATATCTATTAATCCTACAAGTATTGTATTCTGCATTATTAATAAACACCCTATACATATTTCTGTTTTATGTTAGAAATTTTATAAATAAATGAACAATTTAATTCAAGTATAATAGGACACATCACTATTAAATGAATAAGTTAACGGAATAAGTTCACGTGAAATTATATATACACGTGTATAGCACTTGAAAATTATAACGTACGTATATGATAATGATCTATACTACATATACAGGTTGAGACAATTCATCTAGGAACATAGGGGGAAACTATAAGAATGGAGACAATCTTATGACCTTCGTTTTGGTTGAAAAGAGATGACTGGCAGAATCTTAATAACCACTCTCATGACTGTCCTTTGTTCCTAGATGGAATGTTTCAACCTGTATATATTTATTGACATTTTTCAATTAAAGAAACCATTAATGTAAGGGGACGGACAACACGATATTCTATTAGAAGATTCTGAATATCGTTACAGTTAATTGTTGATAATCATTCTGGAATTATTTAATATTTTAATTATTCATTGAAAATTAGCAAACGCTTAGTTTTTATTGGATTTCCTTATCAGGTAGTAATTATCGCTTGCCTACTACTATTACTAATAATAATTACTGATTAATTATTGAAATACAAATATTTGCTACTATCACGTTTCAAGATTGCTGTTGCATTTAATAAGTTTGATTGATTATTTAATCAAATTGTTTAATAAAAATTTGTGCTTATATGCTGTGATTAATGAGACTAAAATTATTAACTAACAAAATGATGTTTTATTTTGTTCTTTTATAGACTAATGCGCCTGAAAAGCTTTTCATGCAACGTTACTTTAAATCAATTTTTGATCTATCTTAAGACTCTTAAAATTGACAGTCTCCTATATGTATTTGTATGTATATTTCTTGGCTTAGAATGCCCCTATTGGGCTGAGTTCAGCCGCCTATTGGCATTCATCATCGATCAATAAATCTACGTACTATTTAATTATCACGGCAATTCTTCGACTCAACTATAGATGAATCATACGTTTGTAATTTCTACTATTTTAAAAATAATTAATAGAAAAAAGAAGAAGAAGAAGAAGAAATAATAAAACTTACATTTACTATGTGGGGGTGTCATCGCTAGTGCAGAAACTGACGGCATCGGTGGGAACGGCAACGGTGAATGATTATCAATTTCTTGTTTCATACTTAACGTAGGTGGCAGACTAACAGGTGGTGAAGTCCTATATTCTCTATTACTACCACCTAAAACACTCGGCATACTTAAATCCATTTCAGGACTTCCAATTGGATCCGGTGTTCTTATCGAGGTAGCTGATGGTGGTGGTAATGGTGGTATTAAATTTGTCGGTGTTGAAACTGGTGTTAAACTCGATGATCCTGATGATGATGATGATGATGATGACGATAACGTTGTTGTTGTTGTTGTTGTTGTCGTTGTTATTGCATTTGTTGTAGATGGTGATAATGTCGTTGTTGTCATTAAATTTTTTGGTTCTTCATCAATTCGCCCCATAATTCGATCATCTCTCGTCTTTTTCATACAAAGATTCTCTGCAATATCTTCATGTGGTGGTGTTGATGGTGGTTTCGATGATAAATCTTGCGGTACACTATTACACAATTCACCAGATCGCCGTCTAGGCCGTGCTTGTTTCCTTCTTGGTATTGGTGATTGACATTCTTGTCGTGTTGGTAATGGTGGCGGTGGTGGTGGTAGTAATGTTTCAGGAAATGATAATCGTGACATATGTGGTAATTTAACTGTTGGTTCATAATTTGTTGGACAAGATGATAATGGAGAGAATGGTGATATTCGTTCATTTGGTGTACGTACTGTAATACCCGGTGTTGGATGATAACGTCCAGTTGGTGGTAGTGGTGGATGATGATGATAATATGGTGGTCGATCGTAATCATTTGGTGATGTTAATGGTGTTGGTGTTCGATTAACAATTGAATTTGATTCTTTATCAACACCGAATTGATCTTGATTAGCTAAACCACGAATTTGTAGACTTTCAGCTGCTTTAATTAAACTTTGTAATTGTTCTTGTATAACGCTAATTTCACCTTTATACATAAATTCAACAATTGCTTGTATTTCCCAACCATTAAAATCTTTTAATACAATTACTGGATGTTTACATGGATTTTCAGAGAAGATACGTTGGAAAAATGGTGAACATGCACTTAATACAACTTTATGACAACGTACTGATGTATCACCACATACTAATGTTACATCAACTAATGTTTCAGCTTGTAATAATGCTTCAAATGCTGATAATATATGACTTTGATGGTTATTCCATCTTAATGAATAATGAGATTGGGTCATTATTTTGTTTTGTTTTGTTTGTTTGTTCCACTTAAAAAACAATTAAAAAAATATATTTTTGGTTTATGTCAGTTGATTTGTCGCATCTTTTTCGTCGTTTCTTTCTGAATTTTGAATTCCTGTAAATAAATAACGAAATAAACAAAAGATTTATATAAAAAAAATTGAAATAAAACAAACAAAATCTACGATCTACAAAATTGGGGCCTTGATTCTATTCAAATAAATTAATTGTTTTTATTTGTTTTAAATAATTGAAGGTTGATTTTATAAATAAAAAAACTGATACCGTTACATCGTGATTTTGTGTACTTTTTGTAGATCGGAGACGATTTTTTTTTGTGTTACAATATTAGAAAATCAAAATAAGCGAATTTCGAGCAGCAGAAATGCATAGAAACGGATTTCCATCCACACACACACACACACACACACATACAGATACATTAGTGATTGTAGTTTATTTGTTGATAAATTTTGTTAATTTATGTATATTCAAGTATTTCGTGTCCTGTCGACTATATTTTTGTATGATTTATGTAATCAACTTTATATATTACTGAAAGTATATAGAACAAACTAAAATTTTAATCATCACGAATATAACAAAAATTTATGAAAAATAAACAAAATAATGCAATTCGATTTAAAAGATCGATCGCTTAACTACTGTAATTACTTGACCATTAATTGATATTTTCATCGTCTATAATAGTGATATTAGAGAAAAGATTCACCAATAAAATACAGCCTTCATAAACTCATTTAATATAAACTTAATTAATATTTTTAATAGTTCAATTTTTTGTTGTTATTGTTGTAGTTTTAATTGCATTGTTTAATAGAATTAAGAGTTTCTTTTAATCGAAATATACGAATATGTTACGTACATACGCACGCGACTATAACATTGCATGTCTTTAACTGGCCCTTCGTGACTTCTTCCATATATGTGAGTCGACGTCGAAGTCTAGTAGAGTAATATGAATTTTGATCGGTTAATTGTTTACATGATTTGTATACGTAAATGTAGACAAATCGAAATATTATTAAAACCAACAATCAACTTTATTGATAAAGAAACGGGGAGCTAAAGAAGAGATCAAAAAGTGAGTCAGTAGGAAATAAATCGGGCATCATTCATTTGATCGAAACAAATTCGGGATAACTACCGTTGACAGATGGCGTTTATTTTGATGCAATTCATTTTACTAATTTTAAATGTTTTTTACTCCTATTTGTAGTATTTAGAAAGCTTTTAATTACGTTGGAGTATTGTGAAATGTAATCGACTTACCGCAGAATTATGAATGTTTCTTGATTATGTCTAAATGGGACAACATTAAATTGTTGTTAAATTGTGCACCGTTTTCCATGTTTAGTGGTGGATTTGTGTGCGAAAATTTTAGGCAAATGCCACGTGGGTAAATGTGCGCGCTTCGTTATTTGTTATCGTAAAGCGGCGGCACATGTCTGAATGTGTGGCAGATTTCAAATTCGTATATAGAAAGAAGAAGCCACATAAAGGCGCGAAAATAATTTTTTTTTCTTGTATTTAAAACAATACACGTATAACACTAAATTTAAATGAAATTGTAGATGAATCACAAACACTCGCACAAGCACGCGACTATCATCATTAACAATCTCATCATCATTAAACGATAAATAATAATAATAATAATAATAGAAGAAACTTTTGTAAATAGTGTTAGATAATTGTGATAGAAAGAAACAATAACAACACCAAAACAATAATAAACACCACCACTTATTATCAGTTGTGTGGTGATTGTGGAGCGCGCACCTTATAGCAGGTCCCGTAGGAAGTTTTCTTCTAAGGGCGACGGGTCCGACTGCTTTCAAAAATATGCCGACTCGCAATGGACGCATAATTCCCGGATCCCCGTTAATGAATCCGATTAGACAAAGCTTGGCAAGAGCCAAGAACGCTTGCGCCTTGCCTCCCCTGATGCAAGACTTTTCTCTCTCTCCCCACTTTACTCTTACTGTTTTACCCTTAGATATAAATTAAGGGGCGGCAAGTACTTAGAAATCACACACGTATACTTTATATAAAACTATCTCTTTCTATATTACACTTTGTGTCTTTATCGGTCTCTTACACAACTCACCGACCACTAATTACTTCTGATAAAGACAACATGATGATTTTCTGTCTTATTCTGCGCTTTGCATAAATGCACTAAGAAATCATCCGCGCGCCACCCCACGTCCTTTTCTTTTTAACTAACGAAGACGCTCCCCTTCTTTTTCCGTTTTCTTACATATACATACATATACAAACACATTCACCCATGTATATACGCATATACATATCGAACCACTTTTATAATGAGTCTTTAGAGAGGAACAACAGCAGGATAAACACAACGTTACTCCTGCTATTTACAACTACACTATCAACATATATATTTAAATACAATTTCACTATAATTCCCAAACTATATAAACAACAATTAAGAGAAAACAAAACAGATTCCACACAACGGCAATTAAATATTTAAAGATTTTCGTGTATATAAAAAAAATAGAAACGACCGACAGGATATTAGATGGTTTTCAGGACTGTTCCGGGACAAACTGAACCAAACGAAGCGGACACAGTCGTCTGGATTTCAGCGCGCCAACGCGATCTCTAAAACGCGGCAGTACACACACATACACACAGAGAAGAGAGACCAAACCGGTGGTGGCGGCGGTGGTGGTGTTAACGGCAATATCAGCTGTAACAACATCAACGGAACCCACCACCTTCTTAAAGAACATGATTCAAAAAAAAAAGTCGACACAAATCTGAATATTTCGATAAAGAAAAATTGACAGAGATCAGATCAGCTGATGGCCAACTTTATGCTTTTTATTGTTTTATGGGGGAAGTATTGTTATCGTCATGATAATAACAGAGAGATTTCTGTTATATTTCTACTCTACATGTATTTATTGCTATTATCGATTGAATATTTAAAAACTTCTTGGTTTAATAATTAATTATTTCACATTACCTTGAGATCTAATTACCAATGTGTTGTAACTATCTTTATGAATAATTTGTTGGTAAAATACGAATGAAGAGATAAGGAATCGTCCAATTTTATATAAAAAATATCGTTACACTTACACTCGCCTTCCACAATTGTCTTAATAAAATCTTATCAGCACTGTGTCCGTTTTAAACTGCCACTAAAACACTAACCGGCTAGGTCTAACTTCTTAGCTATTCTAGCACTAACTAAAAGCTCATCCATGTGTTTGAAAATTTTTGCTGTTTATTATATCTCCCATACCTACACTTGTCATTTTGGGCTATTGTTATATGAATTGCAGCAATAAAAACACAACAAGTAAGTACAAAAGGGTAGGGGGTAAGTATGTGGAATATTATCGAGTTGAACAGGTAAAACAACTTTTCAACAAACGGAAGATTTGTATTTTCTACCTGAACTCAAATATGTGTGTACCTGTTATTCAGGGTGTTTATGAATTTTTAATTTTTTGTTTCGAAAAACCCCCTCTAAGAATTATCTATTTTTCCAAAAATCGTATGCAAATAGCTAAATAAGAGAACGCGTTAGGATAATTCATCGACATCGCTAAAGTATTGGTGCTAGTGGTAGAGAGTACAGCATTTTAAATTAAAAACATCGCAGCTTGTGCTATATTGGTGAAAGTGTATAAAAGGTGGTTGGGGGGTTAGTATAGCAGCAGTCCAGGGACCGTATGTAGATGTGTATATACGAATAGAATGGGTGGTGGTAGCGCGCGCGCAATTCAAATTAAACCCCCCGTCAGATCTTAATTCGAACGAGCGTTAATTTGTCTCTGACTCTTTCTTTTTCTCTCTTTATTTATCTCATCTCGGTTTTGAGATCTCTGTCTATTTATTCATCTTTTCAACTTGAAGGAAATAAAACTGACGATGATAAGAAGACGAAGAAGAAGCAGAAGAAGTAGGGTGGGTTGTATATATATGGAGAATAGATGGTTTTTATAGATGAAACACGGGCCTAACTTGTAGAACGTATACATAGACAATTAAAACTACATGCTGTATGTACGGACGTGTTCTCTCTTCAATATTCCTTCGGAAAGCGAAAGTCTTGTGGAATAATAATCAAGAGAAGCTTTATATACGTCGACCAATAAATATACGACTGTAGGATTTTAAACTCATCCACAGCACAATTATTCAAGTTATATAACATATTCTGGTTTTAATCCGTGTACGTCCCTCTTTGTTTATCGAGCGGTGTTTGGAGTGTGGCTGTTTCTTTTCAAGAACGGAAGGCAAAAGTTTTAATGACCGCGCGTCGCTCAGTTTCTTCTTGTCTTTTACTCATTGCATGCAAGTATAGAAGAAGGAAGAATTCTCAATCAATAATTGTCACGGGGCCTTGCCCGACACACACACACACATGAATGATATACATATACCTATAGCAGAAATAAGACATATATACACAGAAAGATATATAAAGAGAGCTCCGCACTTTTAATGCATGCATCGCGGCGCCGCCAGCTGGGCTAGTTCCCCGCTATCTAAGGGAACTAAACTCGGCGCCGACGAGTCACAATTTTTGATTTAATTACACCAAGATGTATGATGACGGTTGGATGTGTTTCTCGGTTTTCTTTACTTTTCTTTCTTTTTCTTGTGTTTTTTTTTTAGATATAAAGAAATATCTTGGGATTTATGTAGAGATGAACGATGTTGGGAGTTTTCTCTATGTTTTTATAATGTATATGTGTTGGTAGGTATTATCCGTTGAAATTTTCCGTGTGACGACGACGAATCCACCTCTCAGGTGCTACCAGATGAGGGGGTATTAACGGTTCTGACATGTTCCTATGATATATGCGTTTGTATTATTACATTCACATGTAGAAACTTATATCTAACTTTGGATTCATTTAAAGTTTCGAATTATTAATGAGTCAGCTTGGATACATTACTCCGCATCATATGCCTTTTACTAATGAGTTTGTTTGAATTATTAATTTATTGCGATTTCATTTAATATCACTACGTGATACTTATACATGAACAAATTCAAATGTTTCTTATTTGTTTGTTTGTTTTTTTTTTGAGAAAAAAGAAACAACGAAATTTATCTAAATAGATTTACTACCGTCATCCTTTTCCAATTAACTTCTTCCATTTCCCACGTAAACCACAAGAAAAAGACCAAGTTTTAACAACTACAACAACAAGAAGACGAAGACACATCCGTTGGCCGATTTCATCCAATCCTTGTCTCTACTCTATCTCACTCGATCAATCTGTTTTCATATTAAATATATTAAACTTATGCTGGTGGAGAGAATAAGAAGCCTTTAGGGGCCCAACTGAAACGTAGACTAAGATGATCGTGTCCACACAACAACAGATGATAAGCCAAGCGGTAAATGATCGTCACACATCACAGATTCACGTATATATGCTTGATTTTGTTGAAGAAAAACCCATTATATTCGATATAAATATGTTAATTCTACTCAAGAAAAACATATTTTTCCATTAATAAAATCAATTCTTCCCCTCTATTTGATATTAAAATTGTCTTTAATATTATCAAGTTTCCAGATGTAATCCATGACCTGTACAAAAACATCTGTATATGTATGTATACGTGGATTTACACCATTATTATTCGACCATCCGTGACGGAAATCTGGTCGACCTAGCTATACAGGACCGCATATTTTCTGTTATATGTTGTTATATTGTTGTTTTATATAGAAAATTGAACAACACACCTGTCCTGCGGATCGAAGAATATCAGGATCGTCAATTGGCTGGAACAACACTTTCAGGTAATTGATGAAAATTTTCTAAACAACAGCAACAACAACAACAAAGATATTGTCTATTTGACCGTAACTTCACCCTCAAATATGGATCAAACTTGATTCACTAGAAATTCGTCTTGTAAACTAAAATATCTACATTCCTATCAGATTGGGGGTTTTAATGTTGTTATCGTTCCATTTAGTTAAATTTATCTATATATACATATATATGGATATGTGTATGTGTGGACATCCCTAATGATCACGAACAACAAAACGAATGATAAAAACGAAGTTTGCGTGACTATATCAAGTTTTAAATATTACAACGTCGTTTAAGATCTGTCCGTTTGATCTGTTCGAATATGTCTTAATAAAAACGAATTATTGACTTTTAGTCCTATGCTATTATTGTAAACATCTACCAAATTTCATAATACACTCAATTTCATATGAAATGCATCGTCCAATAAAAGTATAGCTACGACTTTGAAATATTACGTTGAGCAATGCAAGGATATACTCTCCTTGGTAGGCTTTGAATTCCCTCTTGAAGGATCTCATTCTAATCTTGAATTGATATCTTCCATGCAACATGTCCTACAATCATACATGTTCGATCAACGAAAAGTCTGATGAATTTGACTTCCAACTGTGTCTTTTTTACAAAGAACCGCAAATCTCTCCGTTCTCCTCAATACAAACCAAATCTCGATTCATCAGGAAAGACAATATCATTCCACTGATGATTCCAGTTCTGTCGCCTTTGACACCACGGTGTGTGAACTGAAGTTGATAAAGACGTCGGTTTGGGAGGTGTTAATATAGACCAAAGATGAAAATTATCTGTAAACCGTTGCTATTTAGATATTGCGTTCCGGGACTATCCTCTAATCCACACCAATCAACCTCTTGTAGTCATCCGTCTAAGAAGTCGGTCATCATGAGCATTGCTACGACAGGATTGTCCTTTAGCCGAACGATATTGCTGAATGCCTTCTTAGGCATGGTCTCGATTTAATCTCCTACCAGTCTAACAAAATGCTTCTTTAATGCAAACAATTCTACCCCTATCAAAATCTGAATTGTGGGTAAAATTCGCACGTTGTTTTACTTGAGGCATCCACCCGTTTTACTGATAACAAAACAGTCAGGTGCGGAAAAACGTTTTTCGGTTAGAAAATTCGCCTCTTTTACATAGATTGAACCGTCCTTCTACTAGTGATCGGATGGTTGTGTTTCTTTCGCTCGGTACTCAACAGTTCAAACGAAGGCTGGTTTACACTGTGCAATTCACACCGTTAAATTTTTTGCTCATTGAACTGTATGCTTAAATTATTAAGTAAAAGCTTATCACAATTAATGATTACCATGGCAACAAAATTTTGTTCATTTTTTGTCTATGATGGTGCTAAAGTTTTGAAGTTGTAGCTTTATTATTAATAGGTGGTGCATTTCATATGAAACTGAGTGTATCTTTTACTCACGAAGAAAAAAAAAAACGAGGAACTGAATACGTTTTTTTTTCTCTCTTCTCTATTCTTTATCTAGTCGAGACTTAATGTTAAACTTCAAGATGCGATTATTATGATAAAAAGAAAAGATATATATATACAACATATAGATATACAAATACGATTTCTTAGATTATTATAATACATATTATAATGGAAATCGTTGAGCGTGAACCACGCCGCTTGTCACACAGTTTTTTATTTTGAAAAATTTTTGCCTTCTCATGCGTTCAATTCAAAAAATCTTTTCTATTTTTTGAACACGATCTGATTTTGATGGAGGAGAGACAGACATATATTGGTATTAATAAAATTTTTATTGACAATTCACAAATGTGTAACAATCAATCAACCGATACAGATTTGTATAACAGAAAATTACCAGAAAAAATATGTTAAACCAAATACGATTTGGCTTTAAGCCTTTATAGTCATGTAGGCAAGTTGATTTCATCTAGGAATGTACGACAGTCTTGAGAGTGGGTAATTTAACAAAGATTCCACCTGCCATCTCTTTTCAATCCAGATGAAGACTATAAGAGTGTCTCGATTCTTATAGTCTCTTCTATGTACCTAGATGAACGGTCTCAACTGTATATGAAACACAATTGTCAATATAAATCGAATGGAATTTCTCATGAGAAATTGAATGATTTGCAGATTACTTTAAATAACCAAAAAGACAAGTTCTGCTCAATGATTCATATCCAAATCAATATTAGTGGCTAGATTTCACTACTCTACTCTATTATAGAATGTGACAAATAATTGTATGTTTTTTTTTTGTGTATAAGCTTTTGTTAGTTTTTTTAAAAGAAAATATTTAGATCTTGACATGCATGTTATCCCAAAAATTCTTACGTGGTTAAATTAAAGCTTTTTGTGTTGATTCGAATTTTTATTTTTTTGTTGTTGTTGTTGTTTTGGATGTTGGTTATTGTTGGTGTGGTAGTGCACAAGAAAGCAATAAAGTTTCAACCGCAAATTTCCTGATACTGAACAGTAGCTACTGGTCATGGCTTGATTGTTGTCCGTTAAGCTTCAACATTTCTCAACTTATTATCGAAGCAATATTGTTTAAAATAAAAACGTGATCGATTTATTTCATTCAATTTTCTATCTACCTATTGTATATCGAAAAAAACAACAACAAATAAGTGGAAAATAGTAAATTAAACATTCATCAAACTTAAATTTGACAATCATATGCTTCTACATAGTTATATTACAATGTCCTACAGTCATTATGAAAGAGAAAATTATTATTAGTAGAGAACACGCGATGTTTATTTGTTGTAGTAGCATCTCTAATAGTAGCATTCCTCCAATTCGATTATTCTTTATTTTTCTTGAGATGTTACAAAACAGAATAAAAGATCCACCTTTATTGTAGCACATTTTGTGTTTCAATTGTGTCAAACAAATATCCAAAAAACTGTTAGATTTTCAATTGATTACAGCATCTGGAATGCGCACATTTCTTTAACAATTAATTATTCACCAAGCCACATATGGTGATCAATTAAATCCAAAAGACCGCAAATCAACTGTATTGTTAAATGTTACTTCAATCAAGATTTTTAACATAAATTAACGTTAATTTCCACATATAATTATAATAAAATAGTCTATTTCTTATTTTTTGTTAATAATCGTTTTGTTCTAAGCTACTTGGTAATAGACGATCGTTAATTTTCCCCTAACATCTTCGTATAATATACATAGATATGTTTTTCCGTCATCTTTTCAATAATAAATTAATTCTGTTTTAATGACATAAAATCTATTGAACTAGATAGAAATACGGTATGAAATTGATGATGTTGTTACTGTTATTATCGTTGTTATTGTTGTATATGAACATCAAAGTAATATGAGAGAATCAATTACAATGAACATACACTATATATACCGTTCTACAAATGGACTTTCTATTATCAGTATCCAACTATCAATTTTATATTTATAAATATTGAAGATTGTGTTAATATTCAATGCAATGAGATGCGGAATATTCTACAAAAACGATTGGAACATGTACTTTAACAATATCAAAGAGAATTATAGTAGAAAATGTGTGGTACAGGTTGAGACATTTGATCTAGGAACATAAGAAAGTCTTGAGAGTGGGTAATATTGCATAGCCAGTATTCGTTGTCGTCTTTAACATGCGCATTGTAGACTTACTGCGCATGCGTATATCATTAGAAATTAAAAAGTTTGTCAAATTTAATGATGTGTACATGTGCAGTAAGTCTGCAAGACGCATGTGTCACTGTTAGAGACGACAACGAAACGACCAGACATCTCTTTTCAACCCAGATGAAGGTGATCAGACTGTCTCGGTTCTTCTATGTTCCTAGATTAACTGTTTTAATCTGTATACAGGCTAGAATGCTATGGTTAAAGCTTTCACACCATAAAATCCATGATTTACATATAACAAACTATATAGATTTAAATATGATTTTTAACGGTAGCAAAATAGATGTTGCATTAAATCGTCTAACAATGGACAATATTGCGTTACAGGTGTTTGTTAGAATATTTATTAAACGACATAATAGCGAACAAGGTCTTTGATAAAAAAAACCAATATATATAGAAAATCGAGAAATGTGGAATTATTTCCTTATTGAATCGTACATAACAAAGACATACAGGCGATGTTTGCAAAAGTTATCGCCCTCAGATAAAAAAAATAAAATAAAATAAAACACATAACAACCCCCTATTCCAGGTAGTTTTGTCATACACCCAAACACACATCCACCTGTCGACGTGATATATTGTGATTGAGTTTGGCGCCACTATTCTTTTCACATATATAGTTTTTCATGACCTAACGCACTACAGTTGTTGGTAGGCGAAATACCAAATTTTACCATTAGATATCCGATTTTTTTTTTGTTTTAGACCAAAATGAATGAGAAAAGGTGTGTTTTGTAGAAGAATTCAAAAACGTATCCATCCGTCTAATTAACATAAAAGACACTAAATTGCAAAACGTATCATTAAAGGATTTGAAAAGAAGCGTGTGAAATTATAAGGAAAAATAAACTGTATGGGAATTTAGCAGTGCCGGATTAACCATTAGGCAAAGTAGACGGCAGCCTATGGGCCCCACGATATTGGTTTGATCTTGAAAGAAATCTAAAGTAAATACTCACATTTTTTGGAACCAGTCTTGGTTGCTATTGGAAACGGACGTAAAACTACTTTTACGTTGGTTACCATTGGAAACAGACGTAAAAGTAGTTTTACGGCCGCTACCTAGTATGAAATGAATAAAAGAACAACATATCAAATGATTCGACATTTTCGGGAAATCTTGAATTAAGATTTTTCCAAACTAGCATAAAAAAAGTTGTAAATATACACTCCGGCTGCAAAACGCGTTCAGTTATTTCGAGATTGTCGGACGACGCTGCAATTTTTTTTTTGGTATGCAAAACGTGCATTTCGTCTATAAATAAAATATCAAAAATTTTAGTTGATTAAAATTGTGGGTTGATAAAATTACGAATAGATAATCTGGGAAGTTCGTTTGCCTAGGGCCCTCACATGGTTTAATCCGGTACTGGAATTTAGTTTGAGTTTTTTCGTGTAATCTTCAATTGGTCAAAATTTCTTTTTCTTAGTTAAAAATTTTATAGGAAGCTGGTTATTTGTAAATAACAACTGCAACAACAACAATAACATCAGCATTGGCTGTTAGCACTCAAACATTGGCTGGCTTTTCCTGAAACTTATCCATGTTGAGTCAAGCGTAACTCGAGATAATCATTACACATAAATCAAGCGGTTTTGGTGCTATATAGATGATGATGATGATGATTTGTAAGTTTAAATAATCTCTATTTTTTCAGCAATTATTATATAATTTCTCTAAAATATTCATTTTTATTTACAATTTTCCAGTTTATACGGTCGGTCGATTTTTATGATTCCTTATTACCGGTACTTGTTGTATAAATAAATAATGTGGCAGAAATTCTACATTGAACGTAATGTTGGTAGTGATAATCTGCAAGATTTCATGGTCAATTATGTTTCCCTTCACCTTTCCAAATGGATTTGTTGGATATGTTGTTAAAATAAACGATCAAAGTAAATTGTGGACTAAGCTTCTATATTAACTATTGGCTATTTTAAATAATTATAGATTTGATTTCTTGTTCAAGTTTTTTTAATTTTTTCTGAATTAATATTATAAATACAAAAATATTCATTATCTTTCTCTTAACAAATGTATTTTAGTAATTGTCTAGACAATGAGAGAAATGGAGCCATTTGAACAATAGTCAGATGAGTGGATCCGTTTACGTCTCATACAAATTAACTTGCCGACTAAATTTGTTTAAAACATGCAATTATCATGGGCTACGGTGCTAGCTTTCGACTGGCACTTCATCGTGCATGTCTATTCCTATACTTGCCCCCGAAAACCTATCGTTGAAATATATTCCTTACGAAAACAAAACCGAAAAAAAAATACATGAACCAAATTGTATATGTGTTTTATATAACCACACGCCATTATTATCATCACCATTATCGGTTAAAACGTCAAATTTTAATTTAGAAAAAATACCACCACAGTGACTTATCTTGTCGTAATAGCAGATTCACTGCAACAATAATCGGTGTTAGAGCTCATCAATATTTACAAACGAGGGTAAAGTATGTGGAATAGCAAAGCGATGGACGCTTGAAATGCTACAAATAACGCATCCACTGACATATATGTATAGAAACACACACACACACACACACACACACACATATTTTAAAACAAAACACGAACGTTTTTGGAAAGAAAGATAGTGTATGAGAGAGAGCGGTCTCTATAATCTATTATTCAGAAAGACAGCGGTAATGGTGTTTGGGAAGATCTGAAAACAAATAAGACAAAAGGCGAGTAGGGCCAGAAAGGAGATCAACAATTACTGAACAAGTTGTAGAATTCTGCACGCATCTACGCTTACACCTACGCAAAATATACGTTATTTGTTAAAATTAGGTAATTTATTTAACAACAGAATTACAGCTACTGGTGTGATAGTATGACCTACAGTTGGGTGTTAGTTGAAAGTTGGTGTATAAATACAATTTTTAGGATATATCGTTATGATTATATAGAATCAGAGCATGAAGAAACACCTGATTAGATCTTTAACATTTGGACCTTCTAACTTGATCGTCACTATTCAGTTGATTTTTTTTTTGTTTCGAATAGAAATAGTCCACAACTATTCCTTCCTATTTCTTATGACTTTCTACAATATTTTAATCGTCCTTTCCATTTTTTTTTTCTAAATTTTCATTATAATTTTTTTTCTAATAACTGTATACTCGTTTGTAAGCGGTAGTAATTTTAATAATTACAATCCTACCTTATTCAACTGTAATCAAATGTATAAGAAAGAAAGGAGAATTCTGTTTTCAGAAAGATAACTCTACTTTCTTGTATGTAAAAATTATCAGATTTACTGGTATTGTAATGGGGAAATAGTAGAACAGAAATATAGTAAAGGGTAATATTAAAGCATTAAATCAAGTACCGTCATCGCGTCACACAATCACCCCTAACAAGTCTTTATATTATCCACCACCCTTAATTTCTTATCTAAACTTGTTCACAACTATACACACATACGTATAACAATATAATGCTTATGAAAACTGTTGAAATGCTTCTTACATATACGATTGTATCTGTTGATGATATTGTCATTTTCATATAGAAGTAGTTAACTAGCGAAATGCTACCAACTTAACTACATACATACACACACACACATATATACATATACGCATATAATTTAAACTATATACATTAATTTATATTTCAACTATGGCAAAATTATCGTACATGTATTTGTAGTTATAATAGTTGTAGTTAAAGGGTGACAGATCGTGAATTATAACAAAAGGAGATATGGAGGGGTTGTTTCCATCAATTATCCACGTAGATCTGTTATATTAATATTGCAGTCTCTCGAATTGTATCACACATATGCTGAGTTTATATATCGAAAATTTACCGTAATTATTGTAGAAACACTATAGAGAGGGATAAGTGTGTGATAAAGGGGTGGAATATCAGAGAAATAGGGTGACTTGTTTGGTTAAAATTATGAATTATGATAAACGATTCTGTGAAGACTTTCAGTATTTCCTTTTAACGTCCAACTAGAACTCAAACCTAAATTCTTTTAAAAATGTGTCTAAAAATTGTAAGTACAAGTATGCTTATTCGGTAAGCTTTTTGATAATATACATGGATGGGTAGTGTATTGTCACCAAAGCCTAGGTTTAGAATAACGTAATTATGAGACAGCCACACTCAGCAAGTGTTGATGAACAAGTGATCCTTAGTGATACACACAACATCAAATGAAAACTCTCAATTATAATTAAAATTTGAGTAAAAACGGTGATGTTTATTGTCGAAATTCTTCATTTTCTAAATAGCTTGAAGGGGAGTTGAAATCAAGCGATAATTGTACGAACATTTTTATGTTATTCAGGATTTAATGGTATTTTCGAAAAGTTGTCCTTTTTAAGTTATACCTTCACATAACAGATAGTTTTCTCATGTTTTCTCGAAAATTTTGTGAGTTGTCACTTTGCAAATTGATTTTTGGACTCACTGACCGACCTACCGTTCTTCGATCAGAGTAATTCTGAGGCTACAGAACTAACAATTATTCGTAACAGACTTTTACTAGCACTTTTGGGACTTTGAAGTTTGTAAATCTGCCCCTATTTGGAATTATCCAAAACATAAAGAACGTACAGATGTTGGTTACAAAAACGTTCACTATAAGAAGTCGTTATTTATGGAAATTGCATAAATATTGTAGATTAACGAATAGCAGTTCTTGAAACATTCAATTATAGACAATATAATTATCAATTATCGGTAACAAATTTAAATAGGCGCCTATAGCTGTCTAATAATAAATTAGGGCTTATACATAGTCTACTGAATTCTTATCAAAACAATTTTAAAAGTTTTACCATTATCATTATTGTTTAAGCTTTTATAATTTTTAACGTATTTGCATATATGTAATCTCATTATGTACAAGTGACCAGTTCCGCAATGATCATCTATAATTTTGAACTATGCTTGATTATAGTATACAGATGTAGAGAATAGTAGTGTATGTATCATGTATTTTGCATAAAACAACAACAGATACCTATACCTACATGTAAAATTCCAGGGGATATGAAATACACTAACAAGGAGACCATCAGACGTGCGGGTCTTTGTTTTATCTCATATTTACAGGACTTAAATTTCCTAAGGTGGACATTAAATTTTTGAAGTAGTAAGGCGCGCTTTTCAGCAGAACTCGAGAAAATCGATTTTGAAGTTTTCCAAATTAGCGTGCTTCCTGTCTACATAAAATTGCAAGATAGTTTTAAAAACCGGTCATGGCTGGGAGCGTTAAGTCTTATCTCGCAAACTAGGAGTCGTGGGTTCGATTCTCATTGTACCATTAAATTTTTTTTTTTATAAAATTCTTCAATTCATTTATAATGCACGGTTGATCAAAAATGTAAATATTTGTAACAGAATAATTATTATTCTTCCCATTTACGTGATGATAGAAAAAGTTTTCCGACATTTTACAAAAACGTTACAGCTGCAAAAAATTAACCTAGGTGTCTTCATCAAACATAACTTTCCCTGCATCTGCCAGATTAATAATTGTGTTACCAAAAATCACATTTTTAATCAACAATGCATTTATAAATAAATTGATGAATTTTATACAAGAAAAAGAGATCAAAAGAAAAATACACTCCACCACCTCAATTGGGGAGGAATCGAACCAGCGACCATCGGCTTATCAGGCACGACGCTTACCCTAACGGCCACGAGCGATTTTTGGATTATAGTTCCAACTTCATGTAGACAAGCAACGCTTTAGTTCGGAAAACTTCAAAATAGATTTTCTCGAGTTATATTGAAAAGCGCGCCTTACTACTTCAAGAATTTAATGTCCACCTTAGGAAATTTAAGTCCTGTAAATATGAGATAAAACAAAGACCCGCACGTCTGATGGCCTCCTTGTAAGCCTCAGCGCACAAGAACGATTTAATATCGGCCGATGCAAACATCGGTGAGTTACCGCAATACATTTAGATTAGAGCGTGCACATGAACGATCACAGCATCGGCCGATGTAAAAATCTGTGACAAGTACAGTTGAATCACCACGTTGAATTAAAAAATTACAATTGCAGATTGATAATAGAAATTTTATTTTTCTTGGTGGAATATCGTCCTGCACTTTTTGATAAAAGAACTAAAACTTATAGTGGTGGAAATAAGTGGACATTTAATACTAGAATGGCCAAAATCTAGTACAGTATTTCGGCGTCTCTTTTGTATCAGTTTGACAAGTAGTGTACAAACACATGCTACCTCTACGGAGTCCGAAATCGGTCTGCCCGCGTCAAAATAAATCGGCCGACGAAAAACGCGTTCAATCTTATTATCGGCCGATATTAAATCCTTCTTGCACGCCTAGGCTAACTATATTATATGTTTGGATTTGAGAGATGTTGTCAGTTTGAGTACTTCACGAAAGAAACAAACAAAATGAAAATGTAAAATAGCAAAATTGTAAAAGACAAAAAAAATAAAGCAACACACTGTGGTAAAATGAAAGAATGAAAAGAAGAAATGCGAAGAAGACAAGAAAAAGTTTTACATGAACATTATAAAAATAATAAACAATAGTTCATGTATGCATAAAGCGAACGGACACAATTTGTAAGCACGTTGCAGACCAACCAACCGTGGAGACCTGGAAAAAGAGATGCTCTTTCTCTCTTATTATTATTATTATTATTATTAAGTATAAAATCAGTTGTTGTATGAATATATCCTTGTAAGGTTTTATGTATTAAATATTATCGTATGTTGTTCAGCACTCGAACGTTCTAGACTGATTTACAACTTGAAAGTCAATGTTAATAAAGGATACGTTTAAACAATAATTGTGGGATCACTTAGATAATGATGATGATGATAATAAATGAGAGATAAACTTACTTTGTCTCCACGAATTGACAATAAACTTTTGAAATAACTTCATCAAATTGTAAGGTCGAAAGCCTGAAACAAAACCAATAATAATAATATGACAAAAATGTGCAAGAACGTGTGGGATTTTGCACTCATGTTCCAATAACAAGAACGCATAAAATTAATAGCAACATTGTTAAGGAGGCGTTCCATCCGAACAACGGTAATAATCATTAATTCGTAAAATCTAGCACAGTGATCTTATCAAAAATATCATCGTGTATAAAATAACAACATATGAAATTATAAATGTTTTATAACAATTTTGCCAAACACCTACAATATGATATATCACGATTTGATCAATTGTATAATGAAATAATAACAATATAGAATTACAATTAAAGAAATTGAAGATTTATCTGTATTGTGGTGGAATTTTATTAAATATTTCCTACATATATGTTTACATTAATATAACAATAACAACAGAAGCAGCAACAGCAGCAGTAGCTGTAAGATCGCAAAAGGTCGCAGGAACAAGTTTCAATTCGTTCACATAGACTTTAAAGGGGGTTGTTAAAACATTCGTGCTTTCTCGGCACTTTTTAATCAATACAGGATTGCATTTTAAGTATAAGAGTAATCTAAGAATTTTCTATTTCTCTGATTTCTTTCTATTTACACACAACATAATTGCTTAAAAAATTTTGTTGTTTCTATTTTTAAAACGAAATAGAAATAGTTTATATAAACGAGTATGTATGTATGTATGGATGTATGAATAATGTACATTTATGCATATGCAGATATGAAGATGGTTTTGTTTGTTTGTTTCACGCAACATCGCGTCCTGCATATGCTGAACATCACTACATATACATACAGGTATGTAATATATTTCTACAGTGTGTTGTATGCTAAATTCGACAGAACATTGTAACTCTTGTACACTTCTTGATCGTCTTGTTTTACTTCTGTTGTTGGAAAAATCTGCACTCTAGTCTCTGACGATTATTTGTTATTTAAATGTAGAAGACTACACTATGCGACACCAAGTCCACTATGACTCATTTTCGATTAAAAGTACGTCAACAGTAGCATTGCCAAAGTTGCTGCTGCACCACTTACTAAAAACGTTGAACTTTGTGTTTTAAAAGAGCCTTAAAAGCTCAATTATATGATTAACATACAAATGAAAATCCACCTGATTTGTTATCATTTTGTAATTGTAGCTGTTGGCGTTATAGTTTATGTCTTGATTTCAAAAATAACAGTTTCTCGACAATAAGGTGTATCTATGTGTAGTGTACATTCTTTTAATTACAATTTCTTCTTAAAGTTTCCGCTCAACTAGCAGTCCTCAACTTTACATTAATTTAAACCGTAAAAATTTGACGAATTTACAAAAAATTTATAAAACAGCAATGTAAACACTCACTTCATTCTGTTATATCGACAGTTATTGCCTTCAAGAAACTCAGTTTTTGAATCGATTGATAATAAAGACATGAAAGTTCAACTATCTAGGCTATTTTCAATTATAATTACGGTTAGTAGTTGTTGGTTTTAATTAAGTTAAGCAGGTGTTACTTTACGCTTGTCGATCAATTTATAAATCTGTAAATATTTATAAAAATTGAAGGTGTAAAAAATTATTGTTTCTCACCCATTCATTAATAGACAAACCGACCATAATCTAAGCTGACAGTGGCGGACTAGGCCACCGAGCAGCCGGGCAGATGCCCGGTATTTTTTGTGCTGGCCCAAGATCAACCTTTCATAAACTTAAGGATTATTATTATTATTGTTTTGTGTAAGGTCTCTTCTTCCAGTCCCTCACACACGAGCTGTGGTTCATTCCCCACTGTACCTCGGCCTACAAGGCCTTTTGTAGACCCGTCAGCACACTTAACTTGGGTTAATTGTCTTCCTCCAATAGTCCCATTCTTTTTATAAAGTCCAGCATATCATTTAAGGGAGTCCTTTTTATTTCTTCGGGAGAGATGTGTTCCCCTCCCAAATACCATGCTCTGATATCCTTTAAGGCCTCGCAGTAGCATAAGATGTGAAGCGAAGTTTCATCTTCCTCTTCACAGGCGCTACATGTTGGGTCTTCTACAATCCCAATATTATTGAGATGCTTTCTCAGTGCACACTGACCAGTATACAGTCCTGTGATCTGCCTTAGTTGCCTCCTATTTAATTGTAGGAGTTCTTTAGATCTTCTACGGTTTGAAAAATCCAGAAATGTCTTTGACAAGACCATTCCTGGTAATTCCTCCCAGTAGAGTTGGTGTTTTCGTTCTAATTCTTAACTTATAGCCTCTTTAGCGTCCGCATAAGCGATCCCGCATGAGAGTTCAGGTCCAATTACAGCTGTTTTGGCGGCCTCTTTTGCCAAAAGGTCCGTCTTTTCATTTCCTTCGAACCCTTGATGAGCTGGCACCCATTTCAAGATCACCTTATTATGTTCAGCAAGCTCCTTCAGTATTTCGAAGCATTCCAGCACTAGTCTGGATTTTATTTCGACAGCCCTCAGTGATCTGAGCACTGCTTGGCTGTCTGTTTTGATGTGGATACTTCTATTTCTATAGTTCCGCCACAACATGACCTGTGCACAGGTTATTATTCATAAACTTACTATACATCCAGACTGATTCAGCTGAAGCTACAGTTTGCATATTTTTCAGACAAATGAAACCAAAAAACACAAGGATAGAGGTTCTGAAAGAGATATTTACCGTTTTTCTCATTTCAGAAACTCTTTTATCGATAAGGCCCATTTTGCTATGAAGTAACGTTTTTGTTTCATTTCTCTAAGGGCGTACACAAACGACGACTTTTTTCGCGCTGATTCCGCACGTTCGTGAAACGTGCATTCTAGCGCGTACAGACTGCGAGTACAGCACATCAGAGTTGCAGTTACCGCGCGTGATCAGCGCGATAAAAAGTCGTCGTTTGCTAGGCTCTAAAAAATACGGAAACTGTAGCGTCGGCTGAATCAGTCTGTAAATCCACGACTGGGCCGAAAAAAATTGTCAGTCCGTCACTGTCTAAGCAGTTATTGTCATTGTTATATGGAAGGAAATTGAAATTAAAATATAAAAAAAAAAACACAACGAAGAGAGACAAATTGTAGGTCATGGCAAGTTTTGTAATAGTTCTTTCAATGTAATTATAATTGAAAATACGATTATTGATATTATTTGATTCTTATATTTTAATAATTTATAAAAACTTCTTTTTCTTTATATGTAAGTAAAGGAATTGATCATGAAACTTCCTGAAATCTATTATTAAATTTCAGATGATACACGCAATATTTCATAATATATTGAACAATATAAGAAGGGTATATAATTAAAGTTTGAAAATTTATAAAAAATTGAAACAAAAATACAAGAAGGACATTCCGTACGTATTAAAATCAATAATTCATATAGCTGTAATTATCAATTATTTACAAACGTGTTCCTCAAACTTTTACAAATTTCGATGCGAAAAATTGTCTTAAACTGCTTGCATCTAGCGGAGAGCTTTAATTGAAGAACACTTTTTTGAGACTACGGACCTGTGGTCGAATTTATCTGCAATTCCAATTATTTAAATCTTTTCTCTCATCATCATCATCATCATCATCGTTGCGAAATTATTGAGTAGTGAAGTGGCTCTTGAAAAATCTCGCTTTTCCATATTCTTCACCATACAGACTAACATTATTACAACTTTTATCTATGCTTTCAAATATGCTACTAGTAATGATAACAATAATAATAATAATAAATCTAGTGCCAATCTACTGTAATTATTTGCAGTAACAACGATCATCCAGCAATTCTCATCTTGATTTTATTGAAATAGCATAAAATTCGTAAAATCTGCATTATATTCAAAGTCAATAACAAGATTATCTAATTTATTGCTACAGTACTGATATTATTCTCTTCTAGTTCGGGACGAATTAAATTAGGAACTCTTGACTCTTTTGCTTTGTTTTAAAGCAAAAGTTAATGATGTTAGATTGTGCACCATAATAATATAATGGTGCTACACAAAACGGTATCTTCTTCATCTATCATGATACAAATTTATTTGGTTTCTCCGTTCTTATGATTTCAACTTTTTCATCAAGACTAGTTTCGTTGACTCCCCATTTTTGTTGTTGTTGTTGTTGTATTCATTCATTAGAATTTTCAAAAACTTTGACTCGTATAAGGAGTTTTATTATTAATAGAGAAAACTTTATAGGCATCATCGACTTATAACGGCCGGTTATAAATATTCTTTTTGCTGTTGTCATTGTTGCTTCAACTTCCAATACAGCGGAATTAAAGCATGGATAGGCGCACAGTAACTTCTTAATGACTTAATGGTTGTTAGGATGATAGAATAGAAGGAAAACTATACCAAGTTATTATCCAATCGAAATATTGCAGCATTTTTGTTGTTGTTGTTGTTGGTAGTAGTGCAACTAAAAATTGAATATAAAAATCCTGGAAAAGCAGCAAAATTGAATACATTGATTTAATCGTCTCAACTCAAGCTATTTGCGGTTGAAACAATTAAAAATCCTATTTCTGTAATTACCAGGCATAAAATTATTTAATAACAGAGTCTTGTTGGTAAAATAATTAATGTTGGAAATGAATTTTCCCAAATTGATAATTCGTCTAGTAAAAATGATGAAAAATTCAAACTAGATCTCTGTCAATAAGCGACAAAATGTGTCTTCAAATCAATATTTTTTAATAACATCAACATTATCAACAAATAAAAAATAGAAAAAAGTAATAATCAAAGACTTTACTGTTTGTTCATAACTTGGAACATGTTTACAAGTCCTCGACTGTTCACTAATTAATTATTCAATTTTTCTCTCTATCTTTCCATAGTTTTAATTTATTTTGAAATTACAATTAAAAGTTTTATATTAAGATGCAACATTACAGTAATTTTCATTTGGTTTGAGCTAATTTTTTTTTACTTTTCTCAACAACTTTATTCTTCATTTTAATGTTAACAACATCGTGCTTCTCCTTTATTCTTTTTAACAAAACAAAAACAAAGTCTTTAACAATAACAACAAACGACAACTTTGTCATATAGTAGATAAACATCGCTATTTCCATTTATTCGTCCTGGGTTTGTGTGTATTGACCTTTATTATAGTTGGCAAAAATCACCACATGAAGCCACTCATGTCTTGTTACGGGCTAGCCAAAGGTCCAAAAGAATTACCTTTAGGTGTGTGTGTATATGCAATATAGTTATTATTATTATTATTATTATTATTATTATTATTGTTACTGAATGTAATTGTTGTCCTTGTGCTATTTGTTAATGTTTTCAAAAATTGAAAAGTCACGTACAGATAGAGAAAACGACCAGTTGTTAACATACAATACAAAAACTTAACGAATAATCCATAGATTGTTATTCAAATTCAATTGAAAAACAACCCTTAAAAATTTATTATCAGAAATATGGGCATTTTGTTGTTGAAAGCTTGTGTTTTCATAATTTTTTTTTTTTTTTTTGAAAAATTTTGTTACGCAAAAGGCGTAGTAAGTATACGTGCCCGCAATCAATTTTAATTACGTCCCCACTAGAGCGCCGATGTAAGCATTCGCATTTTCTTAATCACGCCGTATACCGAAAAAGGACCAAAGATAAGATGGGGGTAGATCTCCCTAGTTCGCTTCATTCAACCCTCTTCGCCGTTCTACCCCCCTCGAATACATGCATAAATTAAAAACGTAAAACATCAATACTTTCTTATTAAACCTCCCTACCCCTTAATGACAATCAAGCGACCGAGAACGTATGTAGAGACGTGAAGGAGGGGTTGTAAGAAATAAAACTCGTCCATCATATTTTATATCTATATATATATATAATACGATACACATATACATAATATAGATATAAGGGGTATATTATGTGTGTGTATGTATGAAATGAGGCGAGGGTTGTGGAAGTGCGGGGTCTGGTGTTGTAACAAGAAGACTTGCGCTAAGAATAAGAATACGTGCATTAAAAACGAACATCAATACTTCCCTTATTAAAACTCCCTTATAATGACAATCAAGACGGCTCTGGGAGCAGCGAGCGTGTGTGACGTTTGCGGGGATGGTAAACGGCGACGGCGACGACGACGACGACAATATCGGAAAGAAAGAGAAAGAAAGAAAGAAAGAAAGAAAGAAAGAAAGAACGAAAGCAGGAGGTAAGGAGAGATTCTCCGTTTATGCATCACGGCACGGCCGTCCGCGATAACGATTTTTTTGTTAATTATCAAGTCGCGTATGAGACTCTGTAAGGGTGGGGGGACAGATGAGGCTCGCCGCCACCGCTGCTACTACTACCACCACCACCACCATCGTCGCTACCACCACTACCACCACTACTACCACCATCACCTCTCAGCTATCGTCGTTTGCGAATCTCATACGGTCGAGTTTAATGAAAAAACAAGAGACACTCTCTCTCTATAGAAAGATAGTCGTCGAACGAAGATGGAACTTGAAAAATTTCCCAACCGCAATTGGAATTTTTCCAAACGGAAGGGTTACACTACCACTTTAGTTGGAACCATTCTTGACAACAAACACCGGTTCGGGTTTGAGGAAAAAATCCGAAAAAGGGGTGAAATAATCAGCTGTGAATAGGAACGGAAATAGAAACGGGGTGATTCGAATAAAAACCAACAAAAGACTTGTCACATCAATTTCGATATATTTTTCACAATTACAAATAATAATAATAATAATAATTGTAAACGAAGATGATAGTAACCCTTGTATTTAATGAATATTTTCCGATAATTGGTAAATCGGTTATTTTCGTATATTTTATAACAGAGAGAGGCAACATTTGTGTGAAAGCAAGAAGAAAAACTAAGGCTCCACTCGAAACATGCTAGGATCGATTAAAAATTCCTTTCGATTAATAATTGAGAGTCTTCTTTCTAGAGTGTACCGAAGGGGTTGATGCTGATGAGGGCCGGTTTTGGTGGGGTTTATTTCAAGAAAATTCTTTACTGGAAGGGGATGAAGAAGACTGATTGTATATAGTCAGTGTATGTGTGTGTCGGAGTAAAAACAATAAAGAGAGTACGGGCGAAATGAGATGAACTACCCACCCATCCCCGTTACCCGCTTTGTTACTGTTACTGGTAAAGGGGTAAGATTCACGCTTGGCCCTCTCCAACAAACCGCCACCACACCATCAACAATAACAAAACCGTTCTACGTACGGACGTTTTGTTTGTTTACCGCTAAAATTTTTAAATTGTGGATTAAATGAAAAATTCATCCTCAATATGTAGGGTTTATAGTTAATAGATTAGGTAATGTTTGGGGGGTTGATTATGAAAAAGAAAAACGACATACAGCTTCCGTTTCTTTTGCACTTCAATTATTTTCTTTGACATTTTGATAGTCAAAGTTGACGAAGCCATAACAAGTATATACACCGATACACGTAGCATATTTAACGAAAGACATTGTACGAGAGAAGAAATAAGGCCTCTCGTTGTTGTATATATGTGTGTAATGAAAGACTGCACGGGTGTAGAAAATTTCGTTTTCGCAAGGGGAACTTTAATTTCGTCTCAAACTGACGTCACATTTCCATACGGGTGTAACAAAGACAACAACAATATCCAATACGATATAAGAGCAAGATGGAAAATTACTAATTAAGAATCCCGAAAGAAAAGGGGCCGATGTTTAAAATGCGTGAGTTGAGAAAGTATATCTATATATATATCTATATACGTATATATGAGACAAAGGAGTAAGACTCCTTCAAGAATTGAGTTAGAAAATGGCGGATTGTACATTCACGGTAAGAATTTGCATGTAATTAAAGTATAAAGGAAAAATCAGAATGAGAGTGGCACAGATGTAACACGAATAAAATATTATACGAAACATGAATTGTATTTATAATTCCAAAAGATTATCACTTTGGATTTAAAAAGTAAAGTTAACATAAAACGAACGAATGGAGAGGAGTTTGAAAAACGACAAGAAATAAAGGAATTAGTAGCCAACTGACCTTTAACAATAATTTCCGTTTTGTTCCGATAAGAATCAATATCGTTGAATTTCTCTATTTCAGTTGCAAAATATTTTAGTATCGCTTTCTAATTCACCCAATCAATTGCATATATGTTTCAAAGATATATATAGAGGTTTTTTTTGTATTCGCGATTTTAACGCGATTTTAACGCGATGGTCAAGTGATCATTGGTGTCAATGAGTATGAGTAATTGTTAAATATTACACAATTATGTTTACGCCTTCTAATAATTACCACGACGACAACAACAACAACAACAACAACAATAATAATAATAATTATAATTGAATCTGTTTAGATTCAAAACATACAGACAAATTCGCTGTTATGTTTAAAATATTTATTGTAATAAAGTGTGCAATAAAATAATTGCTATCACAAACGTATTGTGAGAGCTTTAAAGACTATAAAGTCATAAAATTTGTTTTACGTCAAAGATATAATCAAAACGATATTGTAACTGGCTCGGTAACTGACCACCTGTAGTGCTTGGTTGCCAGGAATTCCCGTTGCAATTCGAAAGTCAGCTTCACTTTTGCCAACAATCTATCTATAAAAATACAATTAGCAAAAAAGAAAATCTCTCAACTATAATATAGAAGATTTTCTTTTTATTATTATTATTTTACTGATAACAAAATGAAGAGAAATTATAGCTGACTGCTCTATATACATACACACAATTTACCCCGGAAAAAGCCTAGCAGCAATTATAGCGTTTAAAGGGGAAATGAAAACAATACAAAATCGATACGTTGATAATTAAAAATACATAAAATCAGCTGAATCGGAGACGTAAAAGGAGTATCAAGTTGAAAAGAAATAAACAATAATTTTGTGTATTTACACAAAATTTACAATTAGATGAATCAGAGCCGGATTAAGATTATGCAGCGTTAACGCTATCAGAGTCCTACTATCACCTTTATCATATCCAATACAACTTGTTACAATTACAGAATAGATTTTTGAAAATTTCCAATATCTCTTAAGTTAAACAAAGCTCACGGCTACCATCAATCTCAAACATCTCGCTAGTGCAACATCCGACACCTGTTTAATCCACCTTTGCATCACATATAAAACATTTCCATTTTATCTAAAGTTATGACAATCGTAACGTATTGCTTTGTAAATATCTGTAACCGAAAGGCTGCATTTCTTAATTAAGATGCTTGTAAATTTGTCGAAACATATATAAATATGATCGCTGGAAGGTGTGTTATACTCAATACCAACTTCAGGTAGATTGAAAAGCTATCGGAAATATTTTTAAAACATTGTAAAAATAAAAACCATTGTATTGTGAGAAGGCACGTCCAACTATCTTTTAACAATATATCGACATCCTGTAGTTGTTATTATTTATTGTTATTCACAGAGACATGTGAAAGACATACAGAAAGAAGGAACATGTGGACTAACATGTCAAAAATTGCAAGGTAATATTCCCGGCAACTATTCGGGTATAATAATAAACCATAAAACCTTATAGAAATTTTTGGGGAATTCCGACGACGACGACGACAAATTGTAAAATATTAAAGTGAATTGTAAAACGTTAGATGATTCTGTAGTTGTGTCGTCGAGTCCGGTTATTGTGAACCACATTTATGTCTTTGTTATTAAAACGTTAGGAATTGAAAAGTCGTTTTTCCTAGAAAGAAAAACAACAACAACACAATGAAACACCACATCAGATGATTCTAAAACACGACTAGTCTTTTACAAGAAAAATTCGCACATGTTTTCAACGTTTGTGGTTACTTTCTGGGTGAATATAGTAGCAACAACAACATAAATGTGGAATTTTCTATAAAGTAAATGCAAACAAGTTATAATATGAAGGGGAAACGCAAAGAAAGTTTTACTAAAAATTCATAAAATGCATTAAAGTTAAAACTTCTCAGAAGTTGTTTTTTTTTTTGGAATAAAAAACAACACACAGTAGCTGCCATTCGTGTATAAAATAATTATGAAAAACTCTTTGCAACAAATAAGAAATAAACATCTTAAAATTACTTATAAAGATTGAAGATGAGGATTATGTGAAGGAAATTATAGGAAAATCTAAAGGCCAGTTGCTGCTTTATCATTTCTTTAGAGGAATATAATTAAAATGCCTGCAACGAAATAAATCCATGCAAATTAAACAATTGAAAACTTTCGAAAAGTTGATATTTCCAAATGCACATAATTCCACTAGTGTGTAAGCAAGCAAAACGCCAAGTGTCAGCATACATACAGCTTGCAAAGATATAAATTATACGCTTTTATACCGTACGTACACACTACACGCCGTTTTCGTTCTCTAATCGTCATCTACGTCTTTTCCTTTATACTTCCTACTGTGTATAGATATGTATGTATTTTATATAATCTATCTATGTATGTGTGTGTATATGTATGTAAATGAAATATAAACGAGGGTTGGAGATCTGCATACCCACACATACAACGCACGCACCACCAGTTTCCCGCTACTTTATCCTGGAAAACGTTAAGTGCTCCGTTTGCTGTTTAATTGTCTAGTTGCAATTTATGGCGTCCCACTTTTCCCACATGCTTTTCCGTTTTACATTTCACACGAATTTGAATTTGTCACAATGGTCGTACAATCACACACACAAACACACACACAAATGAAAGAAATCGCAATCATATCATTCATAATACAATCTTAAAACTGTCATCGTTATCATTTTCTATATCAGTTAAACATAAATATTAGAAGATGGATTAATATTTTCAACGATCGTTATTTTGTGAGAATCTAAGAAAATAAATTTAAATTAATATTAAGCTTAGTAAAATACAGGGGTAGATTATAGTAATAAAATTCGAGAAGGGCCCCACAAATTATACATATTTAGTATCGCGTGCGTCCTGTTGTGAATTAAATTAAAGTGTATATCTGGTAAATATCATCAAAAATTATGTACTTCTGGTGTATAGAACTAAGCCAATTTTATTTGTGCGTAACGATAAAAAATGTGGCGACTCCAGATGTCGTCAGCGAGATTCCTAGTGCATTTTGGGGGATACTTTCTCACATCGATTCTAGATACAATCCATAACTGGTTTGAAAATTACTTAGTAATTCAGCTCGACATTTGAGGAATTAACGTACAATGCTAATTATCCAACTTTCTTGCGTATTTTTACAATTACGAGAGAAATTAAGCACAGAAATCCAAGTATAGTTTGTTAAGCGACTTAAGAAATCCTGTAAAGTAATAAAATTAGGTCACAATAGATACAGCAGCAAGACTTGATGGAGATGGTGGAATATTGCCATTATAAATCAATATTTCAAATTTGTCATAACAACAAACTGCACAGATGTTAGTTTAATACTTTAAATCAGGTATAGTTTTGATGAAACATCTGGACAGTTTGTGGCCATGACTAATTGAATCAAGTCCTTGCTGCTGTATGTATTTATTAGTTTACTGCATCTCTTAAGTCATTTAACAAACGATAGTTCGAAATTTATCTTTAAAGGAAATTATCAGCCACAGCCCTACTAAAAAAAATTCTTTATTTATTTAGCCATCAACCAAACTTAATAGGTAATTCAATATTGCGCAATTAATTTTTTTCCGCTTCTGCTTTTCTTCCTACGATAATTATTTGAATCAACTAGGTATAATCATCATGATAAAGGCGTTAAAATCGATCACCCTTTAATATCAATTAAAAGAAATCTTAACGGAACCAAAACAACAATCAAGATGTAATACAGAGATAATCATTAATCTTTCAAATTCTTTTTTTTTTTTATTATCGTCTTTCATTCATCCATCCATCTATCCTCTTTTCTCTTTTGTATTTGAAAAATTTCGCTACAGGCATATTTAGCCCCTGTTTAAAATTTTGATAATCACCAGCTTTTGTAATATGAAGTAATTGCTCACCATCTACAATTATTTGTAGATTTACTGTCTTGAAAGCGATAAAGAGTTTGGCCCCCGGACGTGGGAACATGTCTTTAATTATTTGTTAAACACATATATACAAACAGTATTTGAAGATATGCTAAATGACTATTTACACCACACAATTATATCAGTTTGAGAAAATCACGGCTGCTTTCTGAAAAAATTTCAACTTGAAGGATAATCTAAATGGGAACACAAATGTTTGAAGCGGATGCTTGGAACGCCAAAAATATATGAAACCGGCTCTGTTTTCAAAAAACATACAATCACAAGTATAGTTTGTTAAGTGACTTTAGAGATGCAATAAAGTAATACGAGTAAAAATTAGTTCACAATAGACAGAACAGCAAGGACTTGATGGAGATGGTAAAATACGGTACCCCATAGCAGGTAATTTTGAATATTGGACTTGTTTAAAGTTGTCTTTTCCATCAAGTCCTTTACTGCTATATCTATTGTAATCTAATTTTATTATTTTACTGGATCTCTTAAGTCACTTGACAAACTATATAAAACTTGTAACAACATTTATCTCTTCGATGATTATCACAATGTGTGTTTTATAAATAGTTTGCAACAATGTTTTAAAACATAATGTAGACGCACCCTTATATTTTACTTTATGAGTGGTGCAAATACATACATATGAAAATATCGAGGATACGTGTGTATATGTACTACATGTTTCTAGCCATCGTAGGTGTTTGTTTACATAATAATAGTGTCCGTCTATTTCATATATATTATCGTTAAAATCGGATTGCACCATTACATATATGAACACGTTCTCGGACAAATATAATTGATATCTATGTAGATATTTACACGTGCTGGAATGATAGAGATTTATGAGTGAATGGGGGCGGCCGCCTCCGTCATCTTCCAACTTATAACTTCCTAGATTCCTTGTGATTTCATAAAACAATTATAAATTTCGTTTGTACAATTAGTAAAAATTTGATAAACCTATCACGCATTGCATACGTAACGAGGAGAGTTACAGTCAGGTGTTCTATACAAGTGTCCTTCTATCCGATAAATTCCAATCGTTCTGGTTAATTTCAATCAACATAAAACAATATAATTTTATGTTGATTATGTTAGTGATTTAGTTTGGACAACTCGGTTAACTAAGCACCGCCTATCTATTGTATGAAATGCCATTAAAAATTTCACATAGCACTTGCTCTTTGTTGGCATTTAAAGTGGGGACGTCTCACTTGGGAGATGACGCCGGCCACCGATGTCCACCTATTTTCAATGTGTTGGTATATAAATATATGTATGTATATGCGTATACGTATACATGTATGTTGTTTTTGGACGGTTACTAACAAAACACCATTATCCTACTACACTACTATAGAATGTATGTGTTTTAGTAAAGGTGAAGGAGAGGGTTTGTGATGTGAAAATAGAATATAGGGATACGTGGAAATGTCAGACGGGATAAGATTTATGTAGTAATTCTAGACAAATACAGATTCTAGGGGTGTTTCATGGTAAATCAGGCAGCAATTAATATAACAGTGGTTCCTCAGAAACAGTTGACCAAACAATGGATACATCGCAGATTAGGATTAAGAGAAACTATAAAAGTACTCCTTTAAATTTTGCTACATTGAGTCCAAAATACACGCACACACAGAGAGAGAGAGAGAGAGTAAACAGCCACTTTTCCAAGTGCTAGTCAATGAACATTTAGAAACTGCATCAATCGAAAATAGGTTACCTTCCCTACTGGTCCAACCCATTTACCTAGAGTGGCAGTCATCTAATTTGCACCGTTCTAACGTTGACGTGCAAGATTGAATCAAGACCACCCTAAGATTTTGACTCCAAGTCATCTAAAGTCAAGTTGACCAACTTCAAATGGACAGAACGTATAAAAAGCTAACTTATACACTATAGTCTGTTGAGTGACTCAAAAGATTCAGTAAAATAATAAAAATTAATGCAAAATAGAGACAGCAGCAAGAACTTGATGGAAATCGTCAAATATTGTCATCTTACATAAGTATTTAAAGTTTGATTGAAGTAAGATAGAGATTAAAAAACTCAAACTTACATAGAGAAAAGCATTTCCTATAGTTTTAAAGAAACGTCTGGGCAATTTGTAGTCATGGCAATACTTCACCATTTCCATTAAGTCCTTTGCTGCTGTATCTATTGTGAATTAACATTTACTATTTTACGGGATTTCTTAAGTCACTTAACAGGCTATAAGTTTATACGAAACAGCGGTTTTTTCCCGAAACTTGACTCATTCGAGTTTGCACCATTAAAATCACCAACAAAGACAAGTGTATTGGATTAGTTATAAAACTATTTACTGCAAAATTACCTTGTCGTAACTTTTCTTAACTTAAAGCCAAATTGGTTGAGTCAGATTTGTTTCATTGTATGACGCAAGAAGTACGCATATAAAACCTTCAGGATATGCTTTTAATTGTTGTAAATATTGACGTTAACCTGTTTTAAAACATATAATTGCCCTATAAATTACCCTGAAGGAGATTCGTAATTATTTACAACGCATTTGTTCAAATCACAATTTAACTAAAAAGGAATAGTTTAAAGTTCCAACAAATTTGAACGTCCCCCCTAAATTGTATGTTATCGAAGAATTTAACCATTGATTTTTACGATTCCTTTCCGTCTATCATTATTCAGATTCTTTAAACATCAACAAATTTTTTTTCTCTCTATATTTTGGATCATTGTGGTTGGAAATTTGTTTGCTTCTTTCGTTCCTTAATCCTGATTTTTTCATTCTTCCAACGAATCTTATAATCATCATCCAATATGACTTGCAAATGATTCTCCGCCTTCTCTAATATAACGTCATCAAGTTATCAAATAATGACTGAAATTAAATCAAAAAACGATAAAAATGATTCGTATCTCGATATTATTTGTATTTATGGCCGAAACAAGAAAAAAAAAACAAACAAACAAACAAATAGAAATTCTCACGCATGCCAAAATTATAAAGCAAAATATTTAAAAAAAGGGAATAAAAAACGCACAATTTTCTCACACATACATAATAATCGACTGTTGAAAGTACACATACATAGACACAATTAAGAATGAAATATACGAATAAACTTAGAAACAAAACAAGTAACTATAGTGGTGATGTGTTTTAGATTGATAAAGAGGAAATAAATAATAACAAGAAAACATTAAAGACATTCAAAATACATATGCATTGTTTCCAACTATAATTATTTCACGTTTCGTTATTATTATTATTATTATTATTTCACTGTTTTCGATGCTAGTAGTAGTGCTAGTTGTAGCAACAGTATAATAGTAGAGAGAACAGAAGGAAAATTAGTCCGCTTTCGAGTTTTACACTGTGTGTGTGTAAGTTTTCCAAATTGTTATAAGTACTACGTGTTATATGTACACACACACACACACATACATATAGATATACGTTTTCGGAAGCAACAGGTGGAATTTACGAAAAATCATGAAACGTATATACAGCCAACTTGAAAGATGGCTGGTATATTCACTAGGAATAATGTTGGAATTTTTATTATATCATTATTATTGTTAGACGAGAAAGATGAATTGGTATAGAAAATCTGAAAGATTTTTAAATTTTTCATTTGAACATGGAATAATCCTGATTCCTCTAAAAACTGTAGTTTTCTTTCATTTCTATACCGATTTAAAATAGATGTATTGTTGTTGATTGTTGATTGACAAGTACCTGTAACATTTCACAGCTTTCCACATCGTTGAATATTCTATAATTATACACAGTATTTTGAGATACGAGTACGATAAGTCCTGCTTATCATATGTAAATGTGATAGTTTCAGCAATAACTCAAAGGATTTTGACCTAAATAGGAATGCACTAAAAGTAGTAACAGGGCTCTTAACTGCGGGCCTTGCCCAGTGAGTTACCATTTCAAAAAACTGAGCAAAGCAGACTGTGAGAGATGTTGTCTGTTCCGAACATATATTATGCAAATGTGACGCGAGGTTAACATAAGACTCACCCACTTAGGCGCAGCGTGACTCTATCACTTGCTGGAGTGGTGAAGAGGTGTCCCAGAGAGATAGTCAGCTTTGCTAAAAAAGTATGTCAAAGGCTGAAGAGACCAAACGAACCCTATAATCGAAATCTAAATCTAAGTATAGGCACCATAGGCAACCACCCCAATGTCAGTGCCTAGTTACATTACTACAA
Organism: Lydus trimaculatus; assembly: GCA_037414755.1. NCBI lineage: Eukaryota > Metazoa > Arthropoda > Insecta > Coleoptera > Meloidae > Lydus > Lydus trimaculatus. The sequence continues at coordinate 48,517 of JAZBGY010000123.1, read as the reverse complement.
GTATTACAACGAATATTCTAAATACATAAATTAGAACTAGATAGAAAGAAATTAGGGGTGAGAGATCTAATAATTTCAACTACTGACCTCATTCGCCTCTAATCGATTATACAAACATCACCCCTATTACATACACAATACACATATAGATCTTCTTTTCTATGTTTCACATATACGGCTCATGCACTTCATCACACAGTTAAGTCAATGATTAGGGCTGACTTAAGATCAGCTTAGACCTAAGTCGAGGTATAGAAAGAGAGATGAATCAGGATTAAGTGTGTGACAAAAATAAAGTCTAATATTAAGTTACCAAGATTCTATCTAACCCAGTAGTCGTCAAACAATCTATTTATATTCTATTCTGACGCATCCATTATCATTAAATCATCTTTAATATTTTTTTATGGTTGTTAAGGACACAAGATTAACAATTGTTTTTATTCTGCATTAGAGAGGTCGAACAACTTCAACTCACCCGTTGAAGCTCGAACCCGGATATTCTATTTGATGGATATACTCGTGCTTTCAATTTCAACACAAAATAGTCCCTACCCTCAAACTGTATTTTTCTACCAGTTAACAATAGGATTGCAATTCGTCACATTGGCCCTATCAATCAAAGAAATTTTGACTGTATTTTCTGGAATAAAGTAATTAAAGACAGTAGCAGTAATGTGATTTCAAAAGTCGCATTTATACGTAAATCTGATTTTCTATATTTATAATTTGATAAATAAATGATTAACAATCTTATGTATTGCATGTATGTATAATAAACAGCCGCTAGCTATAAATTGTTTCGCTTACTAATCGACACAAAATCAATTTGTTCAACAATTGAAAGCAACAATTAATTTTAATAAACTGTGATCAATTATTTTGTATAAGTTTATTCAACAAACTTTTGCCTTTTTGTATCAATTTATCAAAATTTATTTGGAATTTTAGCAAATATCAGGTGGAATGTTTTTGTCATATATGTAACATTGTTCTAGCCATATTCATATTTATGGGCATTATAGTTGTAATTTCCGGCATTTGTATTTGACATTTTGTTATTAAATGCCCACATGTGGTCAGATGGTTGTATGAGATTGTAGCATATTTCTGTATTTCTAATGTAAATTCAATTTCCTAACTTATATTAACATATACAGCTTTTATTTATTATATAAAAGAGTATTATTATTATTATTATTTCCTTGAACAGTTCACAAAGGATTGTATATTTGTAGGTGGAGGATGTATATTACTAAGAAAGCTATTAATTGTTTCGTTGTTTTCATATATTTTATTTTGCAATTTTGTATTATATTCGATTATTGGTGCATTAAACCAGGAAAACAATCACTGAAGGTGCCCTTGTAGGTGATTTAGAAATGGATAAATTAATGCTCGATCAATCATAATATTAGTTTTGGATCCACTAGTATGCTACCTAAAGCCACGTACACACTTAACGAACAAATTCGAATGAACGCGAAGGAATCAACGAATGCAGACATGCGAGGGTCATGCGCACCATTTGTATTTCTCGTCCAGGCTATCCGAACGCGAAATTATAGTTTCCTTTGAGGTACCGACAACAAAATAATCGCCGTTTGCTGCGTTCGTCCACATTCATTCGTTAGATGTGGACGCAACTTAACAGATTGACCGGAGACCCAGTCCACCACTGCTACAACGCCACAAAATACTTAGATATAGTTTACTAAATTCTTGATATATTTTCCGGAAATAAAGAAGCAAATCTAATAAAAGAAGGCCAAGACATTTAGATGAGACATCCGGTGCATACAAATATGTATATAAAAAAAGATATAATCACTCAAGTATAGTGAGATTTTTGTGTTGTTGAGATTGAATGTGAAGAATGGGACAATTGTTGAATTATAGTGATTGTTTCAATGTAATGTTTAGGTTAATTTGATTTTAATTACATACAATGTTGTATTGTGTAAAATGTGACGATTGCATTATTGTTTATGATGTAGGTAAACTGTAATTTGATTTATGAACAAATTGTAATACATTAAACGTTGTCTATTCTTTAACGTTATAAGTTGTTTGGAGAATGACGATAGCAAAATCCACATTACAAAAAGTCAAAATATGACATTTAACTTTTCAAAAACATTAATTACAAGAATAGTTTTTGGGAATGGCAATTCAGAAATTAGGGTAGGCGATATATTTCACATTTAAAGTCACACTTTTTAGCGTTACGTTTCAATTGTTCAAATTTAAACCCAAATTGATGTACAAAACTCAATTCATTTATACTCTATCTATTTTGTTTGGTCGGCTCGACTCTAACTTAAAGAGCCATCAATAGACTCAATTTCTAAAGCGTTTTAAAACCAAGTCAACCGAATCAAGGTATTCCGAAGATGTGACTTGATTGTAAAGGCGCGTCTCCACATGGACACATTTAGCCGGTAACATGGTGCAAGCGTTGCCTGCAGCGCTTCCAACACTGTTTGATAACCGATACTGCCCCTTTCTCATATTTGGCAACAAACTAACCAAGTACAAAACACGTCTACACGGGACACACATTACTTGCAACATTCCTTTGATGTTTATTCATTTACCGCTCTCGCTGGCGTTGACTGTGTCGCTCGGTCACGTGGTAAGCTCTCAAAACCGCTGACTTGCGCTGCTACTCACGCGAGAAATTTGATACACGCAGCATGTTGCCGACTAAATGTGTCCGTGTAAAGACGCTCCTTAATAGCAACAATCAAGAGACTATCTTTCTAATTAGAGATTAACTTATAAAAGTACCTACACGTTGATAAATATATTCAGTGTTAAACACATTATGTAAATAAAACTAGTTCACACATAACATATTAAGAATATAAATCATGTTATTCTTTTGATATATTCCATCGTCAACTGGTGGAACTAAGAGCTCCAGAATACAAGAAAAAACAATTAACAAATTAGCAGTAATACTAAATTATACATAAAGTTAAATTAAGAAAAAGGAAATTCATTTGTTAATCAAGTAATAATAATGTTAATCATAATAATGATGATGTTAATCATCATCATCATTTCAAATTCTTCACGCTTAGATTTTCTAAATTGATAGAATAATGCACATTGCATATTTACACATGAAGATTTACTCAAGTGTAGACTAATCTTCCATCTTAATTAAGTATTATTTAAAATTATATTAACTCTATAGATGTATAGTAAGTATAGTTGTAAGCATATGGCATACTGAAATAACTAGTATTCATTTGTTAAAGTTAATGTAGAAATTGGATTTATTAAAACTGTACAACATGTTAATTGATTGTGAGTGAAATAACCTGTTTTCTGAATTTTCATCATAAAATGTAGCAATAAGAAAAAAGACCGTTGACCACAACTGAAGAGGAAGAAGAAGCCAAACGCTAAGGTACAAATTTTCGAAAAATTCCTCCATCATGTCTTAAATGGATCAAATTATAATTTTTTAAGGTGTCAAAGTGGTCGTCTTGGTAGTTTATTCCTAATACGAATAATGTTCAATAATTGCTTACGCTTCCACTAATCGCCCAATGTGAGTATAATTTTATTGGCATTTTCCAAATGTTTTTTTGCTTTGACACATGGGCAGCTGTCAGCATAGGAAGTGGTAGATTTTGTGCGACCACTAGCGCTTTTCCAAAACGGCTGAGAATGAAAAAAAAACAGTATTTTGCCACTAGGCGCGAAACTTTGTATGGGTTTATCTAAGATAAAAAACTGCAAGATTAGTCAAATGGGTTAAGTGCAAGTACCTCAGCAACTAGGCGCGAAATCATAGTGGAACAATAGGCTTAAATTATATTGAGCAACTTTAATCGCTAGACGCTAGCGACTTGAGACGCAGTGACCAAATTCGCTGTGCGTAATATTATGTTGCAACTTTAGTTGCTATGGTTTCTGCATTATTTGCAACACATGAGTAGAGCCGCTCTTAGATCTACCGGATGGTAGCAAAACTGTTAACGATTTGGAAATTGAAATCGCTGTGCTAGGCAACTTGTAATATGCACATGCGCGTCCTACCTCAATTGCCAGCGCCCAGCGACTAAAATTGCTTTACACTTGTTCTGTCTTATACTATATAAATGTTAAAAAACAGTCTTCTATTGTTTTCATTTTTTGTTAGACGTTCTTATAAGTTATAAGTAAAATTAAAGACATTATTTCTTTTCACCTGCTACAATAGCTTGAATTAACAAAAAAAATCGTCTTAATATAGATGAGGCTATATGTAGCTGTAATGGATTATGGGAAATACGACATATGTGCGTGAACCTTCATAAACTTATTACGTTTAACTAATGGATGTGTTCATTGTCAAGAAATTATATGAACAGGGTCTGGGTCTAATTATTTACAAATTTAGATTTACATGTATTCGCACATGTACAAACCCTTCTCACCCCTTTTATATACACATAAACATAAACAATCTACTCATTGTAAATATCAAGATAAAGTTAATCATAAGAAAATCGTTGGGAATTTACTATTTCACGTTATTATTCACTTTAATTCTATCTCTTTCTCTTTTCAACTTGATAAAGTTAATTTTTAAATAAATAAAAGAATAAAAGTATAAGAAAAAATTTTAATGTATATGTACTAATAATAATAATAATAATAATAATAATAATAATAATTGTTATAATAATAATGGAAATAGAAAAGAAGCTAGAAGGCACCGCGTTAAACAACAATAGAATCTCAGCGTTGTTGCACTATTGTACGCGAAAAATATCTTCGATACAACCAAGGAGTGGTCCTTTAACATATGTACTTGTTCCAATAATGATATAGATAAAGGTATATAATAATAATGTATCGATTCTTTTATGTGCGTGGGTGCAATTTGCATACATATATATTTTATATATTTTATATATATGTATATATTGAGAATTGTACCTGTATAGATTGTTCATTTCTAGATACTTAAAACATAAACTTTAAAAGCCTTTTGTTTATAACAATAATAATAATAATAATAATAATAATAATAATAGTGGTGTGCCTTTGAGCTAAAATTTTGAAATACCGACACGTGGATATAACTTTTTCCATTTTCCTTGTTGTTATTTTTTTACTACATGTGGTCTTTGTTCTGTTTTTTTTTTCCTCCTTCTTTTCATATTTCTGTAATCGACAATATTCAGTTATACCCTACCACCGTTATTGTCCTATCTAATTATATCGTTATGAATTAGGTTCAAGTTTTATTACAAATGAAACCTGAAAAGATCCTCTGATATGAAATTATGAAAATAATAAAACATAAACGTATACAGTACTGGACGAGATTCTAGACGCATATTGAAAAAACAACCGTCATGTTCAAGCCGGGATCCCACGGCGCATGATTTGGCGCAGACAGTGGACACTCTCTACCCCCACACAATCTCGAGGCCTTTTCTATTACCAACAAACAGTGGTTATAGACAGTGTTTTCATTATAATATTTGCCATTTGATAATAGAAAACATTTTTCTCGGCTCATATTGAGATTTTTACACCTCTGAATATAAAATAAAACTTGAGTATAACTGTTAAGTTGGTAACGAAAAAAACCTCGAAACGCCAAATTTCTCTCACATACTAAAGCATTGAGTGTCCATAGCCTGATTTGGCGAGCCACGAGCCAGACTTAGCAAGCCACAAGCCAGGCTCAGGAAACCACACGCAGTTGGAACATGCGCTAGTCATTTCAGACTTGGCTCGTGATGGCTTGTGCTTTCCCATCAGTTGTCGGTAAATTGAGCCTCGTCAAATTGTAAATTGAGCCTCCTCAAGTTTGGCTCGTCATATGTTGGAGCTCATCCATAGAAAAGTGTGGGTTAGCCCATGGACTTATAATACATGGACTCCGTATAGCGGCGGGGGGAGTGAAGCCTACCACTTTTAGAGACTACTATACTACTACTATATAATATGTGTTAGAAAGAGACAACTTGCCCCGGCTATTAAAACTTGGTGTGTACGAAATTTCACCGTTGTTTAGTATAGGGATTCGGAGTCCATGTATTATAAGTCCATGGGTTAGCCACACTTCAGTATTGCCAGGTTTTATTAACTCAATTAAACTGAACTATGGTACAGACTTGCCAAGCCAATATCAATCACACACCACAAACTCAAACGCGTCGTGAAAGTATCATCCAGGAGCTAAGCCTGACCAAACATCAACAAGCCAGAATCGACAAATGACGCGCCGTGGGATTTCGGCTTCATATTAAAAACCCCAAATGTTTATAATTTGTAAGTTTACGTCTTTCACGGAAGAAAACTATAAAATTGGGATGGGTGAGGTGAATAGCCGAAATCCTTATACCTTTCTCCGCCTATTTTCTCTTGATCTTTTTCTAAATCCTGTGAAATCTATAAGAGTGCGTAGTACTAATGTTTGCTCCTATGCGTTTTGGCACTAGCCCAATCCTGTATATCTCAACAAAACAACAAAATTTCTGCACTTTTGATTTGATAAAAAGAGAGAATAATAAAACTATTGAATAAATACAACATTTAATTAGGTATTTGTATTTTTTTTTTGTTTGCTTGAAAAGACTCTTTAAAAACGAATCTTAATAATAAAATTCCTCAATTGTATGGATGACTTCAGCAAGAATTTTGATTTAAATCCGATTCTTGATGATGTTACTACTGCTGTTTGCATGTCAAACTTAATACAAATTAAAAGATATGGAGTTTTTCTTTATAGAAAATGATCACAATAGTTAAATGAACAAATCATCTTCATCATCATCATCTGCAAGATACATTGTCGGTATTTATGAATATATGTATGAATAAGTTTTATATATATATGTATACCTATATATAAATATGTGTTTGCGTGAGTTAGTGTCTGTGTATGTATATAAGAGAATAAAGAGCCTGCTAGCATCATCAACAGGTTGTTAGAGTGTTGTGGGCGTGTCGGGGACCACAAAACGACGCTTTGTGTCATTCAATCATCAAATTAATCCATTGAGAGTGTAATTCCAGTAGTAGTTATACCTGGTAAATGTTCCCTATACGCGATAACAACATTGTCCTAATGATGATGACGTTGTTAAATACTCGATCCTTTTCATTGTAGAACAAGAATTAATTAAAAATTAGTAGATAGTGCTGTTTCAAACGATCGATATCTTAATATCGAATTTAACAATGTAGAGAAAATTGGTAAAAATCAGTTAAAAAACCATATCGCAGACACAGAAGTTTTGATTAATACGAACTAAAGCGCATCGAAAATGGAGTATAATAATGTTTATAACGAAAAAAAACGTTTATTGATCGTTATAAAGAATGTCTAAAAACTAGACGAATTTACAACAAATCTTGATCTTAATCTCAATGTCCAGTTTCATGAATTATAAAAATTCGTAGACAGTTATCCGAATATTTTATGAATAAACGTTAATTGAGATTACGATGGCGATAGTGACTTATTCAGAATTTGGTAGACTGTTTTTAGAGTATATACAGTTGAATTTTTTTGTTGGAAATCAAATAACTCAATATATGTGCTGTTCAATTTAATGTAGTTCGGATGTTTTTTCATAAAGACATTTTTCTATCATACTTTATATTATTAACAAGAACCGAATCGATCGTTTCGGACTGTTGCATCAACCACAGCATCCGGTTATTTGATAAATAAAATTTAAAAAACAAAAAAAAAATCAATTTATAAAAGTGTTGTCAAGTATAGTATCCATTGAGAAGATCTCATTCTACATTTAGTGTTATCTGTGAAAGGAAATTCTTTAACGATGAGGATAAATAGATTTAATCAATTGTTATTAAAAATATTCCACATTTAACGAGCAAATTGAATCCAAACAAAATCCAACAACTGTCACGTCCCAACAAACATATGTCCGACAAGGCAATTATACAAATCGTGACATGGTGCTATATAAGTGAGAACGTGTGTAGTTATCTATAGTTAATTGTCGCCGCCGTCGTTGTAACTGTCATTATTATTATTATTATTATTATTACCGCCATCGTCACCAAAACTACAATATCTCTAAAATTCTTAAAATATACACGAATTAGAACAAGTCAACATTTATTTATTTATATTGTTAGTGAAGCAATTAGAACTAATTAAAAATAGATAATTAATGCTTGTTACAATGAGCAATCTATTATACGTTTGTGTTTCTCTACTGCTCATTGTTCTAAGTATTATAGCAACAACGAGGGAGATTTATAAAGTTTTAGAACTACAGTTCATAAGGCAGATAAAAGTCGATGAGAGCTAACTCAAGCAAAGAAATTTGCTTCAACCAGTAAAGAGTAGATAGCCTTGCATCATCCTGTTGAAGTATTGGTCAGTGATAAGGGGGATACAGCCGGTACAAATACCGGAGCCTGGGATGTTCTGAGGTTCATAATGATCCCCAACGTTTTTGTAATTATTATGCAGCCCATGGAAGAAATGAACCGTGGACTGTGGAAGAATTTTACCGGACGCCAGCTTCGCTTTTGGCGGCTCTACTTCTTACAGATAGTGATTATGCAGAATCTCATGAACTTATCATGTACCAATTATACTTGCACTGATCTCTCGTTTGTCTTACTCAGTAGCGGATCTACACTCTTTTGAGCCCGAAGTTAATAATGATTTTGGGGCCCTCTGAGCTGAAGAAAATAACAAATAATTATATCTGCAATTCTTAAGGCAGATAAAACTCGATCAAGCAAATATGGTGGTTGTAACAGAAACTCCCAATACAATTATATTGAAATTTTCTTCAACCAGCAAAGAGTCTTGCGTCATCCTGTTGAACTATTGGCCGGTGACAAAAGGTTTAGAATAATATTCAACGTTGGTTATTCCTAAATTTACTGCCTTCTGAGCAGGCCCGACAAGAAGGGGGTACAGCCGGTACAAATTATCGGGGTCTGGAATATTCTAGGGCTCGTAATGATCCCCAACGTCGTTGTAATTATTATAACATGCCATTTTTTGCGACTCATAGAATAAATGAGCTTGGGACCGTGGAAGAGTTTCACCGGGGCTCAGCCTCGCTTTTCGCGACTCTGCTCCTTACAATTAGTGGTGCTTTTACATAGCTACGTTTGTGGTTTATTAAGGCCTTGCAACGACATTATCAATTAGGAAACACGTTTATATTGGCAAAAGAGGCTGAACGACACTGATCAACGTTGTTGGACCAAAGGGCCACCACTTGTTTGAATATAGAAATCGTTAACCCTGTAGTACTGAGCGACTCAGCAATTACCAAAACTTTGAAAACGTATCTCGCAAATCCACTAGTTTGTTGTTAATAACTTTTGGAATTTTACACAATTTATTAGCATCTAAATGAAAACTATGTCAGTGATTTTATTCAGTATGTAGTAATGATAATTACAAAAGAAAAATAGAAAAATTAGAGATAAAGACTTCCACATAACAAGATGCAACAATACTGATAACTTTATACAATTGTAAATGTAATTTTTTGTAAGTAATAACCAACAAATTAACTATTCTACAATGTATTACTAATGGGAGAATAATTTCATTAAATTTAAATTAGTTATATCTAAATTAATTCATTATTCATATGAATTAGAGATTAGATATTTCTATTCACATATGAATCATTATAGAATCCATATGAAACCAATGTTGATTACTTTGTAATAATATTAATGTTGAGGTAAACATGCTCTTAGTTTTAGAGATGTAACTAGTGCCGCCGAGACGAGAATTTCTCATTTCTCGTTTCGCGTCTCGTCTTGTCTCGACAAGACGAGACGAGAGATTGGGAATTTATCTATTGTCGAATTGATACGAGACGAGAGAAAGCCTTCTCTCGTATCGATTCTCGGTGTGTTTCTCTCAATATTCTCGTCTCGAAAAAATCCAAAATACACAATAAAATTTTTGTATTCAATTGAAACGGAACTGTATACTGATAAAACATTAACAAGATAAGTCACAAACATCCATTTTGAACCCACGAAGTTAGACAAAGTAAAACTTGAGCCGATTCATAATTTAGTCTATTTCTGTGTTTATCATAGTACGGCTTTTGAATACGTACGACACTGGATACGTAGAGCAGTACTTTTGAGTACAGGGTTAAAGAACAGTTCGAAAAAAATATAAAACCGCCTCTAAGGGTTAATGTATAGAATCTTGGAGAGGCCTAGGGGCATCTTCTAATGTGTAGGTTTCAAAGAGTATATACCTCTTTTTTTTTTTAAATTAAATATTAAACACGAATAATCGTCAACTCAAGTAGTGTTCCTAGAATTTCGCAAGGATGTTGTCTAAGTGCAGAGCTATTTGATTTTTTTTAGAATATCGTACACCACATTTATATATTGATACGATACGAGAGATGAGGATACGAGAAAAGACTCGCATCTCTCGTCTCGTCTGGACGATATAAACCGAGACGATACAGGAATTTTCTTTCGAAATGCAAGACGAGACGAGAGATCTCTCGCGGCATCACTAGATCTAATAACCTAAAGTAAACGAAGTCGAAATAGACATACTATACGGAAAACTTGTAGAATAACAGACACTTATTTTTATCTTTATTGAAGCCGATTGAAACATACAAGACTGCAGTGTGTCTTTGCAACCGGATTTAATCTTCAACTATGTTGAAGATAATCATAAAGACATTAATAGTGATTTTGATTGATTTATGATGGGGATATTAAGGAAAGAATATCAAAGTACTTGTAATAGTTTTGCTGTAGGCAATTTTTCTTATGTTTTCCAATTATGTCACGTCTCTCGACAGGTTTTCAAAATATAGACAGTGCAACATAGGAATGTTTAAACAGGCAAGAGTCTGCTGCTTATTCCATCAAAAGTAACAATTTGATTAATTAAGCCGATTTGTGTAGTTTCTTATACGTAATTTGATAAAATTGAATATACATATACCACGGATTGTGCCAAATGTTGCTCTATTTTAAATAATTATTTGTCACGCTTGTAAGGCCCTGAAACGTTACAAAAAAACGTCTTTCCAACAAGTGCATAACGTACATTTTTGTTGTCGTATATGATTTGCCTTATAGAAAAGCGACACAAGTGTCAATTAGAACTTTTCTTCTACATTTATTAAATTTTGAGACCGCTCTAAATGGCTGTAATGAGAGTCTGTACCCTACCAAAACTATTTCAAATATAGTTTATCAAGTGACTCAAGAGATCCAGTAAACTAATAAAAATTAGTTCACAATAGATACAGCAGCAAAGACTTGATGGAAATATTGCCACCATAAATAAATATTTAAAATTTATCATGACGACAAACTTTCCAGATATTTCTTTAAAAATCCAGAATAGGTATAGTCGCATCGGTGACTTAAGAGACTGACTTTAGTAATAAAATTAGGACAGAATAGATGAAAGAACTTGATAGGGGTGTTGAAATATTGTCAGTAGCAAATTTCAAGAATTTATCATGGGCAAACATAAACTGTTGTTTTTGTAAAAATATGCAAACGGATCGAATTGTTACAAAATCATGGAATTTGTTTAAAATGAAATTAATATCAATCAAGTTTTTTCATACCGAATCTATTGTGTCCTAATTTTATTACTAAAGTCAGTGTTTTAAGTCACCGATGCGACTATACGTCTGACTATTAGACTTGTCAAGAAAAATTTTAAATTTTTATTTATGGAGGCTGCTGTATCTATTGTGAACTAAGTTTTATTATTTTACTGGATCTCTTAAGTCATTTAATAAACTATACGTCCGTTTGGTATTGTAAAATCAACAACGAGAATTAAGAGCTGTTCGGTGAAGATAGCTGTATGGCCCAGATTGGAATCCAGTGTACGATGATTTATTAATTAGGAAGATGATACTTTTAAATTCATAAATTAAGTTAAGAAACTATCATATCACCAGAGAAACTACTTATTTTTTTAGATATCTTCACTAATGATGAATTACTCCTAACCGTCGCTCTATTTCCCACTTTACAATACTGAAATTCTGTTTGATAATGTCTCCTGTAGTGTATTAAGATTATTAATAACCTGAAGATTGGTATCAACAAAGTGATAGACCACATAATTCAAAATAACTATTTAAACAGAAGAAAATAGAAACAGCTTTTGAATGTTACCTATTTCGTATTGACAAATAGTGCAGTTTTGAGCATATTTGTGTAAATTGACATATGGAAGGAATCACGACAATGATTTGAATTTTCTTATATGGAAAATTTGTCTCTTTTTAATCTAAATGCTTCTTCACAACATAGCCGTTGTTCATGTTGTTACTGTTGTTTGTTATACAACTATATCCATACTTGATTATACAAAATGAAAAATAAAATCTTCTAAGATGAATATAAGGGTTGTAATTTACGCTAATAGCATTTTTATTTATTTCTCTCTCACACATACACACTGATTGTTAAATGCATATAGTTGCAGATGATGCACCCCCCATTAATCAAACAATGAACGTAGTAGACACTAATTAATGATAAACTAGATTGAAAAAGTTGAGTAAAAGTTAAAATTTTTCATCAAATACAAACAGATCATTTTAAGATAGGTCCAAGACTTACCGCGATAACAATCCGATCTGTTTTTTTGCATTAAATTTAAAATAATCACATATCACTATGTTAAACTATTGTAGGAACATTCAAAAAAAAAAAAAATACAAACTAAGGTGTTAATTGTTAACAAAATATAGTTTTAAGAGTTAAAAATAAACAAATAAACAAACAATTAAGGCTTATTGGTGCGGGTTTCGCCCGATTTAAAAACAAATAAGTTTGATATACATATTATAAATACAACATACACGTAGAAGACACGATTAGTACTAAAACCAAAGAAGATTATTTGTTGTAGTAAAGTGTATACAGGTATTGTAGTAGTAGTATAGTCGTAGTAGTAGTGGTAGTAGAGGTACTTCAGTTTCTGGCCAGTTTATGAAATCGTACCCGCCTTCAAACAGTACCAACAGCTCTAGTATTGGTTGTTCAATTTCTACTTCCACCTTTTCACAACGAAATGTTATTGTTCTCAAATGATTCTAATAACGTCTGTTGGTTGATGTATTTAGATAAATATATATGTTTTAAAGTAGGTATATGAATATTGCAATTCCGTGTTGCCGTTGGATAAATTTACGTTTTTTTTTCTGTAAAATCGTTGAAAAAGATCGCAAATAATAGGCGCTGATTGGTGATTGAATTCACAAACCTTCCTGTTGATAGTTCTTTTGAGATTTATGACAAAAATGAAGACTTACTTGATGTAATTTTTGTTGTGTTACACTGACCTTACAAGTTTGTTATAAGCCGGTCACGGATTACACTACGTGATCTTTTACTGGTCATATTCACAGAAACATTGACCGTAAAAACTCCTGTAAGACGACCACAAGTGTAAATTCCGGAAAAGGTCGATTCAATCGCCTGGACTTGAACCTACAACTCCAACTTGCCGGGCAACAATCAAATCAAAATACTTTATTCGTATATGACAAGTGATAAGCGGGTAATGGAAAAAGTCCTGGTCAAAGTCGAGATATGTTTTATTTTTGCATTTGTCCATTAAAACTGTTTAATTCTAAGTAGGTACCAAAAACAAAACAAATTTTTTTCAAACACTTTCAACATATATACAGGTGGAAACATTTCATCTAGGAACATAAGATAGTCTTGAGGGTGGGTAATTTTCCAAAGATTCTACCAGCCATCTTTTTTCAACGCAGATGAAAGTTATAAGACTGTCCCGGTTCTTATAATTTCATCTATGTTCTCAACCTGTAAATAGAATCCTTTCTAGCTGTAGCAAGTTTTTCAGAAAAAAAAGATGAAAGGAAGAGATTATTCCGCCTAAAAACACTTTGAAAGCAAAGGATCTTACCGTTTGTAAATTTAAAAGAAAAAATGTTGAAAAACCTGTCAATTTCCACTTGCCGGACAGGCGTGTGTGCCATTTACACCACCAGAAATCTACTTATTTCTGTCAAAGATGAAGCCTTGCTGCTTCATTTTTGTAAATAACGAATTAATTGTCTTCATCGAAAAATATTGATTTCCTAGTCCAAAACGAGATTTTATGTTTTGTATTTCTACAGTTCAAAAATTCCTCTATAGTGGTATGCTTAACACTTTTGACACTACTGACCGGCAAATAGTAATTCCGGGTTCAAGTCCCAGCGAGTTTTGTTGAACTGCTATGAAGTCTTAATGTTTTATTTCTGATATTGTTTAATTAATTATCTTCACTGGAAAATATTGCCATTATTTAGATCAAAACCGTTCTTCAATGTCGCGTTCACATGAGGAATCTATAAACATGCAGTCGGAACAAGAAAAATCCTGGATTTTCATTAGCCAACGTCGTGGTAGGGCAATAGAGTATTACGTAATGGTACATCCACAATCATGCTTCTCTTTACATTATTGTTATCACGATAGTAAATGCACTATACTTCGTTGTCTCATCCTTGTCCAGATGTGGGCGCATGTTAATCGATAGATCTGATGGTAAATGGTAACGGGAACGAAATGAAAAAACGCTAATTTTTTACTAACTACTAATTAGACTTGAAAACAAATAACAGAAATTGTAAAAGCAATCAAATGTTTTTGTAGGGGCAAGCAAGCGCGTTACTGAAGCGGTCTAGAATGTCCAAATTCCTGGTAATTAGAAACTGATTTTTCGCTTCCTTGTATTTTTTCCATATCTAAAAATATAGACAATAGATCGTTAATTAATCTAAATATATATTTAATTTTAATTTTTCCATTAAAAATTGCTTTACAATTCACTAGTTTCTCGAATTAATTTATTAGAAATACAAGAAACAAAAAAACAAAACCAAAACAACAAATAAACAAAACCGTATTAACGAAAAACAAAACTATGATTATTTCATAAATGGATTGTAACAATCGAAAATTGTAAAAAAAGCATTAACAACCATACTAAAAATTATATACAAAACAATTAATACGAAAACAAATAGAAAGTGTCCATCGATTGATTTTTGACTATTTTTTGTTCAAATCTCTCATTGGTTTCCTTATTGTTATTGTTATTATCAGCAAATTTGTTACCATAATTGATAATCGTAATCGTATATGGAACGTTTGTGGAGGGTTGGACCCTTCATTTTATCCATTTTTTTCTCAATATAAATAGTTCAATAAACTCTAATTTATCTTCAGTATTATTGTAACACTATGTAACAGTCACAATTTTTATATCGTCTTGATTTTAACAAGGTCGAATTAGGTTGTAATTTATGCGATTTTTAGTCTTTAATAGTATACTAGATCTATTCCAATTAGGTCAACATAACTTTACTTCCTCTCTCTCTATTTTTGCTCTTGACGCGCATCTGCACACAAACGTATGCTGTACTTGCGTTAATAAAATGTCAACGATCCAATTCGCTGCAGTATTGTTGATTGGTCGAGTTGAATTAGCCGAAGTATATAGTTTTGCACCTGTCGAAAATCTGCCAATACGTAACAATCATATAGATTCTAGTTCTTGTTCATTTTAGTTGGGTTGGTCGTTGCATTAGCAAAATTACCGTGTCTACTAGACCGTTAACAAAAGAACTTATCAAAGACCAATACTGTAGTTGATCGTCTCCTTTTTATCAGATTTGATCCGTCTGTATAAGTAGAGAGTCATTCAAGAATCCACCAACATATTCAAATAATTAATTCGAATAACAACTCTAGGGAATTCTATAACAGTTCATTATTTTCATAGAGAGATACAACAGCAAAAAAAAACAAAATAGAAAGAAAGAAAGAAAAACAAGTTAGCAGTAATGTAAAATCACATGATTTCCATTTGCTTGAAACCACGGAATGATAAACGTGATTTGTGCAATTTTAATAGTACGTGAACTATAAAAACATCATCAAATTTTGTCGTGTAATGTTAAAACGGTCACGTTTTTTCGTCAGATTTTTGATGACGACGTCTCTATTTTTCTTTTATTCACAAAATAAACGAATTTTATTTGAAGAAAATGCACCCTTAAACAAATAAATGTTAACACCCTTGTTGTGTTGCATGCGTTTCGATAAAAGGACGTGCATGTTTTAGCACTGCAGTAATTATATAGTTCATACCTTGGGCCCCTTTCTATCATTCCCTCTATCTCTCTCTCTCTACCGTCAATCTAACAGATATATTACACCACGATTCACTAATTGCTAAAATAACGATCCAGTTTTGTCATTCTATAAATAAGGCATTTTTGAGAGTTTTCATTAAAAATGCCAGACTCGATAATAATTCACTACTTATACATGTGGTTTTGTTTTGAGAAAGTTTTCGTTGAAAATTTGCAACATAGATGGGAACGTACTTTGTGGTTTATCGTTGATAAAATGCGAATTGTGGTCGTTTGTAGGAAAATAAAGGTAAAGTTTTCGGTAGTGCTATGTTCACCGTTCATTCTTTTTTTCTTCTTTCGTTTTGTATTTTTTTTTTTTGTACGTTTACCAGAAACGGAATCGGTGCAGTCTAATAAATCAGAAAAACAGAACAGGAAGGCCCCCGATATCGAACCACTACCATGTAAGAATACAGCTGCATGCATGTTTATTAATTGTATTCACGCGAACTTACAGCTTTTCAGTTATTCAACGAAACTGCAATTGTATAGTTTTTCATCAAAATTAGCTAAAAGAACTATCTTTTTGTAATAGATTTTTTCAAATTTTTCTAGTTTCAAATAGGTGTTACTACAAAAATTGTCAATCTAACTCATATTGCGTCTCCTATTTAGGATTTTGTAATAATCCTCTTTGTCGTGTAATTAAAAATTCGATAATAGTTAGAAATAGAGAAGTGCATGTTCAAAGTTGCACGCATGGTAATCGATCAACGAGCAATTATCATGCAATTCCCACTGTGCAGATCTCAAAGAGAAAACTCGTGCAACTCTTATAACTCGACTTTTAACAAAAACAACTAACAAAAAAAAAAGATATAACAAACTTGGACGTTTTTGTTTTTTGTCAATTGTGGGCCACATTTTTCTACTTGACCCAAGTCAACTTATCAACCCTTGGGATAGGCCCAGGTATTCCGGTAGAATTTTCGGGTCAATAAACTGGACCCTTCGTGAGGCGTCTCCCAAAATAACAATCGAAAACGCAAAAGAAAAAATTCAACTGCCGAACCAATAAAATACCAATTTGTTGTTGTTTGAAATTGAAAGTTGATTTCAGGTAATCATCAGACCTCACAGAATTGTCTCGATTACAAAACGATGGATTTATAAACATTTTAATATCTTCATTATAGCATTGAAAAGTGGTTGTTTAGTTGATTTGATCATGATTTGGAAAGAATACAGATTTATAACATTGAATGGGAAACTTTTATATGTGGTTAATCGACTAGAACATTGCTAAACTTGAAATAATTGTAATAATTTGTAACTAAAGAAAAGGGTGTGAAATGTAGACGTATATATGTGGTAGTTTTAGTGTCTTTTCAGTGAAGAGGGTTGATTAATGTTCGTGTACTAACCCAGGATACATTACCTAGTCTGTGGTTGCTTTGTGGTTAATAGTGTTTCATGCTTTTTTTAACCTTTCTGCCTTCCAGTCTCATTTTATTTTCATTCTGTATATGTTGCGGTTGTGCTTAGGTATTTCTCTGTACTGACCTGACATTCGTTTCTAATCTTTACAATACTCGAAGATTTATGCGTTCGGTGTTGGGAGTCCCCCTCAAACAACAGATTAAGGTAGTACGGATTGATTAAGATATTTCCATTGATGTTGATTATCATAATTGTCAGATGGATAATTCAATGATAGATCGACTATTGATGACCTAGGTGAGGTTTTCATGTAACATCAATCGGTGACTTTCAATCGTTTTTCTTCAACATCGACCAACCTCTTTAATTATACCACACAACACATACATATCTATACATCATTATAACAATAACAATACTAGATTGTTGTTTGTCTATTTCGATGAATCGAAATAGAGAGAAGCCCCTATGGCCAGTCGCCACCTACAACAAACCGATTGCAAAGACAAAAGATAAGGCGAGGCGCGCAATACACGACGACGACAACAGAAAGGAATCGTGGTTTTTGTTCATGTGTAGGTATGTAGAACATCATCAACACATGATGAGAAGAATAATAGGTGAAATGAACAAAATAATAATGATATAAACATGAAGAACAATATCAAATCTGATAGGATGTTCGCTTTATTGTTTTGGAAGCGAAAATTTTGATAATCGACCATTATAAATGACTAAAATTGATAATAGAAGAATAGAATTGACTCTAATACTTATAAAGGGCAACAACAAAAAGAAGCCAGTAGCAAAAAGGAGGCTAATAATCGTTTATAAAACCAAATGCGGGAAAGGTTGGAAAATAGAATTAACAATATTCTTTCCGGCCTTTATTATTAACAACACCATTATTATTATTATTTTAATTATTATCATTGCTATCAGTAATTATACGTAAATAGATAATCATCTAGTTTTGTGTCTATTTTTTAAAACTGTATCGAATTTTTTCTATAAAAAAAAACAAACAAGTCAACCATTACCTTTCTCTTCCTTTCGAAACGAATATTAGTCGTCCACTCTTAGTTACACAAAAATTAAATTCAGATTAGACATTGACTACTGTTTGGACAGCAATATTACAAAAGAAAGAGGTACCACACCATTTAAACCAAAACACATGAAACACTGAAGCTGTCCACCCAGTTTATTCCAGGTTTTTGGAGAAATCTTTGATACCTCCTTTGATGGCCAAGTTGCGACATTGAAACATTACAAATAAGGTGTAGTCCTGATAAAAGGTGACCTCCTAACCAAATTCTTCACTCATCAATTTCAATAAATCTACCGAATATAAAGTGACATTTATGTGATAACAATAAAAGAATCCGGGGCGTGTTTCGATACTTCTATATAGCTTTAATCGTATAACTGATCTATAAAGACCGATAAACACCCTACTCTTGTATATGTAATAATAATAATATAAATATAAACAATTGTCCCCTCTTCAATTTATTGACCATTCCTCTCCAATAATCGTATTGATATCAATGATATCTACAACCCTACCAACATTCCAAACAACTTGTACATGAGAATAGAACCGAACCTCTTCTCTTATGCAATTTTCGTAGTTGTCGTCGTCTACTACCCTTTCCATAGTTTCTCATTCTATTCCACGCTACTTCTCTCCTTCTTTCTATATATCTATACTTACCCTCTTACCTCACAAACTACCAACTTACACGACGACTTTACACACAATCTGTACGGATTTTGCATGGAATCTAAATTAAATGATGTTTTTGGTACGTTGGTGTAAAACGATCCAAATCGAACTATACAATAGAAAGAGAGAGAAATAAATTTATAAAGGATGAGAAGGAGAAAGTCAAACTATGAACACCACGTTAAAATTGCACAATTCCTAACTTGTACAAGAAAAAAGTAGATCGAATTATTCAAATAACTCACCCACAAGTTTCTAGTAAATACAACTTAAAATCGTTAATAGGATATTATTGCTGGTACATTATTTACAAAGTATCGAGGGTGAGTTTAATGTAACGTGTATTTTCTTTATGGATAAATACGTGGTGGTGGCGTGGTTAATTTCCCGTTTTTGCCCGTATATTGTCTATTGTATACATACATATATACAACCCCGAAAACTTTCTACAATTCAGCATTCTTTACTTCCGCTTCACTCATTCGAGATTTTGTTTTGTAATTAAAATGGGCAAAAGGGTGTATGTGTGCATTGTTCACTAGGGTTAAAACAACACTTTGTTAATTAACTTAATCGAGTATTTGAATAAAATCGACAACTTATCAAATTTGGGCAATTGTAACCGAGCGCAACTTGACTTTATTTGACGTTTAGTGCGTCAAGTTAAACTTGTTTGAGTATATTATAATCATGAGCTACTAGATATTTTGCACAATCTACTGGAGAGTGAATATTAAAAATTTTACCTGCGAATTACACCTTTCGCTTTATTGTCGCTTCAATTTTGGACAATCATTATTGTGAAGGCGGTCACTATATTCCAATACGTTTATACATTGATTTTAAGTTCGAGTAAAAATTTTATTATCCACTACTACTACCACCTCTAAACGAACCCGATTGTTTTAAATAGTTAATATTTTTTTCGATAGGGGTAATTTTTGTCGTTTCAATAATTTATAACACAATAAAGTGAAATCAACAAAGCAGCACAAAACATGTTTTTAAAATAGATATCTACCGTTTTTAGAAAACAATCAATAATAAAAACTAACAGGTCATTAATGTATAATTATACAGTTTTCATGTTGTTAATTTTCCTGTAGGTATAATAAAGACCATGGACTTAAAGAATGAGAAAGAGATGGTTTTTCGATTACTTTACCATTGAAATATTAGGTATATTACATACACATAGACTGAAAACTATTAATAATTGTTGAATGCATAAAAGAGGGTAGTTTGATAAGAATAGAATGATCAAGATAGAGATATACAGGTTGCGTCAGCCAAGTGAGTACATAGGAAAAAGCATGGTCACCGCCCATAATCATACATTTTCCATAGGTTAGAACGAAAGAAAAACTGGACTACCAGATGTGTAAGAATGGAGACTGTAGGTAGACCCCTCCCAACCCCACCTTTTATTTCTTAATTTAATTATCAATCAAATGATTACTCAGCTTTTTATTTGATTTATTGAAAAGAAAATTCCAGTTAACGATAACAATTGAAATACATAACAAATTGATAAACAACAGAAATCATCCGTCGTGTTGGACGGGATTCGAACCACCATTCAGTTTCCTTAATCTCTCTTTGGCAGAATTTATTTCGATCTTCTTCCGATACATTTGGCATATTCGTGTGCCACTGAAGTTTCACAATATTCCTTATGCTCCCGACAAAGACAGCAAATCTGTATCATCTGCTAGGTTGAATTTTTATCTAGAAAATGGGGATGGTGTTTTGGAATTCAGCTACTGATTTGGAGGGATCTACAGCCCCCATTCTTAGACATCTGGTTGCCCAGTTTTTCTCTATCTCGTTCTAACTTATGTAGAAGATTTGATTATGGGGCGGTGACCATGCCTTTTCCTATGTACTCACTTGGTTGACGCAACCTGTATGTAATGTGCTATTGTTCATCGCATGACAACGGTAATTAAAGACATTTTAAAAGTCCTCCAAATGTTGGAAAGAAGGTTGCTACTTTGTTTCTGTCGCACATGTATTCTTTATGATTAAATTACCTGAAAGGATAGATGTTGAATTATTCATTAGATAAATGTAGAAGAGTAGAATAGTATCGTACATATAACTTAACTATGTATACTCAAAAAACTAGTTGTAATTACTTTCGAATTGTTAGTTTTATTTGGTCGCATCATATTTTATCGTTTTCAATATTTTATACAGGTTGATGTTGATAAATAGAAATTAAAGGACAGTTTTCCAATGGAAATTATAGGGGTTTCATTTTTTTTTGAAAACAAACGTTTGACAAATATGAATCATATTGGATTTCAACCCT
This sequence comes from Lydus trimaculatus, assembly GCA_037414755.1. Taxonomy (NCBI): domain Eukaryota; kingdom Metazoa; phylum Arthropoda; class Insecta; order Coleoptera; family Meloidae; genus Lydus; species Lydus trimaculatus. The sequence continues at coordinate 26,892 of JAZBGY010000123.1, read as the reverse complement.
TCGAATTAATTAGAATATCGTGAATAAATGGGAAATGATAACCCTATATCAGTATGGAGTAGTCGTAATAAAAACGTTGTGTAAAATTAACGAAATAGATGGGCAGACAGTTGGCATCTTTATTATGCATAGTTTGTAGTGAATACATTTCAAATTAATAAGACGAAGATGGGCGATATCCCACAGAATTCAACAAAATTAGCTTCATTAGTATAAAGCAAACAGTTTCCATTGCATTTGAAGAAAGTGAAATCGAAGAAAATTCAACAAATTTTTAACGAAACAAAAAAATACAAGAAACTTAGAAAGTTGTTATAAAAACGAATGTTAAATTTGATGAAAAATGAAAACAGGAAGTAATAATGAAAGTTGGTAAAATTGTTTTATGGAAAAAATTGAAACTTGAAATAGTTGATATGAATGATGAAGCCATGTCCTTTTTCAACTCCTTAGATCTCTACGATTCCTCGTTTTGCTGAAATTTCTCTGATAAGGCAAACAGTTGTTTTGATTTTTGCGCCATTTCCTTTTTTTTTTCATTTCATATCTCTTCGTTCTTTTGTTTTTAACTATATCCTTTGTAAATTGTAGTGTTTGCTCACGACCGTTTCCATCGCCTACCATTATCAAACAATTACTTTTATCAATATTCTTAGCCTCATTTGCTTCATGACTAGTTACGGCATAACGGACACGCTCAATTTGCTCAAAAACGTTTTCTATCTTATTTTCTCCATGTTCAATGTATTTTAATACCAATTTTATTAAAAAAAAAAAGTTGTACATATGCTTGTAAATTTTTGTAAAATTCTTCTTTGGAAAAAACAAAATAATTGAACAAATAGTTTGTCGTAGAAGCAAATCTGAAACATTCACTTGTTTTGTAAAATCAAATTTACCAGCCTTGAATTACAATAAAATTTTATTTTTTTCCATCATTGATTTAAGTTCGCAGAAACATCAGGTGGAACTAATCAAAAAATTGCATATATGTTAGAGAATGTATAGATTTTCAATAAAATTGTGTAACACCTGTTATGGACATTATTTTGTTTTTATTTTGAATTTTTTCAATTATTTAAACCATAACGTTGAAGGTGATTTTTTTGATTTTTTTAATTTTTTTTGTAAACATTTTAGCGAATACAGAGTCCTTGCCGCTTCACTGATAATATCGTTTCCTTCACACCAATGATGATCATAATGAAGAAAAATATCCTAAAATAGTGATGATGGATGTATAACACAACATATTTCCGGTTGTGTACACTTTTCTTGTGTAATATTTGTTGAGTATTTACCATTAAAATATTCCTGTAACTTAAACAGGCTTAATAACATAAATACCTTAAATTTTATGCGATTAGTAGTCGTCATTGAGGTTTTATGAATTTACATACTCGCCCAGTCTGTGTGTATATGTGTATACTTGTTGTATATAAATCGAACTTGGGGTGGTATAGTATGATAAAGTATAGGAGGATGAGTTTGTAGGGTGGTTGGGTGATTGTGGGTTTTGAAGGGTAAACTGGTGTAGTTTGAGTATAGGACTGAAGCAGGTCCAGCAGCACGTGCGTGTTAACCACAGTCTAACATCTCACCCACGCAACCCTTGTAAGGAAACAACACAACTATAGTATATCTCTAGCTTGCATTGTCCTAAGTAAAATCTCAACAATTCCACCACATTATTCAATCAATTTTTACTAAATTAATTATCACAAATAATTTAAGATGTATAGAAGAAATTTTCTAAATTGACTGTCATCGGGGATATTTATAAAATTTTCTAGTTGCATCATTAGAATGTCTTGTAATTGCTTGGAACTGTGGTGGAATTGTTTTACAATAGGATGAGTGTCCATAGGGAAACTGTAAGAGGGTGTATATAGTAGTAGGTCGGTAGGTGGTTGGTGGTGTCCGGGTATGGACTCACACTAATAGCAAAGCACATACACGCACAGACCGAGATCTGGAATAGAATCAATAATCCCACATTAAAGCCTGAACAATGCTACATCTGCACACGCATTATACATTCATATGTACATTCTCTCTCTGTTCTCTATCGTTTGTGTCCTCCCCTTGGCCCTCTCTTATCCAACCAAGAAATTCAATATCCGCTAATTCATGGACCGTAACTACCGACCGGTGGTAGTGGTAGTAGTAATAGTGGTGGTGATACTACAATGTTGAATCTTTTCGAGGGTAAATTACAATTGTTCTTTAGATTAGAGAGAAGATTTTGTTATTTTTGCAATTGTACCACCAACACGTCGCCACGTTTCCAATACATGTGGTGTGAAAGAATGCAAATAGGCAGGTTGTGACTTATTAGTTCCATCACCTAGCGTTTATCTATAATATGAAAAGGAAAGAATCTCCATCGTCGCACCTCAATGTTGTGGACGTACAAGCCCAACGGGTCAACTTTGTACATCTATATACCATAAATGTTATCCCACCATTATTACCAAACCACTTTTATCCAACAACAACAACAACAACAACAACATTAAACGTCCGGCTGTGTTTCTTCAAGTACTTATCCATTCCTTTAATAATTTTTACCATCTCCACCTTCTACTCTTTCTATAAAAATTTTATTGTGTTTTATTCCTCCAATATTGCCATACTATATAGTTTTGTATCATATCCGCCACTATATAACCATACCGTTTTATTTTCATTTAAAGATAAATCAATTTTTCTGTTGGTTTATTATAAGAGCGGCTATTTGCCGATCCCGTATTTAGATTGAAAACGTTCCGCTCCGCATCGCGAAACTTACACGTTTTAATGAACAACAACAGCAACAACAACAACAACATCATCCACAACGTTAACAACACTACAACAACAACACATTGGAATTTTCATTACGAAATATCGAGATTTTCAAAGGATAACGGATCAACTTGACTATTCAAGCTAATAATTCAATTATTTTATCAAGGGAAGATCTTACTACGGGAAATTTTTTCAACAATTTCATAGTTAATAGATTTAACAAGTTGAATTGCGCCTGACCTATGAATTACCCCCAGTACCGCAATTTCACACGTTATAACCGGTCATCGTATAAAATATATTGTATGAGGAGAAAAAAGTGTGAAATTCATCTAACCAAGACGGATATGATGAATTTAAAAGTTTCAAGTTCTTTCACAATGTTTGAAAAATCATCGTTTGCCTCACGTAACACACTTTAATTACGTTACTAGCGCAATATTAGTAAGGACATTTAAGACGGACTGACGAAACGGTGTACGGAATATATAATTGCATGTGCTCCCTTTTACCTGGTCCTGATGTTCGTCTATCTTATATCACCCTCTATGACACACTTTAAAATTCGCATTGAGTCTGAAATCCATAGATTAGATTTATGGTTTTAGGTTATGATCTTGAAAATATTAGAGATACAAACTGTAAAAAAATCGTAGGTACTTTTGATTGTTGGTCAATTGATAAGATCGACTCAAAACACACACAGGTTTGCTTTTGCAAATAATCCGACCTCAAGACATTCTATCCTTAACTCCAGTTATGTATACAATACGATTGCAGACCGGCGAATGATTAGCAAGAGTTGGTATAGTAAACAAAAGTTAATATGTAGATCCAGCCCGGAATTTCTAATACTGAAACAACTGGACTGATTGAAATACACACACAAAAAAAAAGAATCTCATTCATTTCTAACATTAAAATCCACTTTTTTGAGCATCAATTAAAAATCTTGAACAATCTTAAAGGAAATGAATTCGAGACAGTCCATAATCACGATAAGACGAGAAAGATGGCAATAATTATCTCACTAATGGTCTACAACGATTTTTCTTCCATTTATCCGTTTCATTATTATATTTTGCCCCCTAACTCTCTCTCTCTCTCTCTCTCTCCCCTATTTATCCTGTTTAATACGCTCGAATAGTTATCGTCAACATTAGATAGTCAAGGAAAGCATGTTGTGTCTTAGAATTTAACAGGACAAAAGCATGTGCAGGCCATATCCGCCACTACCACTCCTCTAACCCTTATTGTGGCAATGGCGACGGTGGTGGTAATAGTAGTGATGGTATAGAGAATCTATCTTGGTTGTATGTAAAGAGGTCAACATTTACTATCCCGCTTTCTCTATCTCTTGCTTTATATATACATACATATATATGGATGTATGTGTATGTGTATATATGTGTGCGAATGATACAATACCGTATCTAGAGGTCACGACTGTTCGTAGGCTCTCATAGGAACTAATTACAATGTATGATTAATTATCGGGGCCACTGCAGAGCAGGGATGGTCTATAGCGTGTCCTCCGGGCCGCGATGTCTTACTGCAGGCCTGCCAACCACTGTCTTAGCTTGCTAATGTCACCAAGCTATGTTATATATATCGTCCGATCTCAACCCACTCAGGCCATATTACAATCACGGATTTAAAGGTCAACATGTTATTAATAACGTAGAAAATTCATTTAAAAATAAACTAATTCACTGCACTATCATCGTATTTCTATTAATTATTATTAAAACAAGCATAAAAATCGATTTTTTGTTTTATTTGATTTTCTAATTTTTGCTTATGTAATTCGTCTAAATATTGTCCTAATGCGAAATTCACCAATATGTCGATATAATACAATTTAATGCAAATACCTTCAGTCCTATTAGTATGGAAGTTGTATTCAAGGATAGTGTCCTGCGGCGAATGTAATACCTCCTTTACATAACACATCCTTCGGCCAGCACACACTGATTTCCATACTGACTGATGTTAGTTAGCCCTTCCATACTGTTCCTTAGTACAGTCCATTGCAATTTCAGACATTCACTGGTTTGTATAAGACGACAGGTACAGACCCGGCAACAATGATGGATCGTTAATGGTATTACGTAAGGGATACTGAGATAAGAACATTTGCTTTACAACCAGAAGGATAATCAGGACTTTGCTAAAATGGCCATCGTCTAATGATTTTAATCACTGAAATATCAAATTTCTTGGCAAAATTTCTCATGATGTGGATTCTTTTAAAATACAATTGTTTCAAACAATAGATAGACACTGGTAATGGAATGCGAATTATCTCCATATTGTCTGTGACAGATTTGATTGCTAGAGTTTGAGATAATTCAACATATCTATAGTACAGTTGCAGGAATGGTCTGAACATCCTTGTATTTCTCATCTGCATACTAGGTCCGTTTAAGTGTAAAAACGCTCCATCTTGAACATCCGACACAATCTCCTCCTTCACGTATACACACACATCCACAAACAATTTCTCAACTAACGTTTGGACTGCAACATAACATAGGGGTTATGTTTTAAGCAAAAGCACTTCAGGCGGGTAGGTCCATTAATCTTACGCTCATCTTGGGTGGATGTAAAGGAGCTATCCCTATTGCATATTCACATCCACACATCACGGGTTGCGAAGGCTATAGACGACCCGAGGTCCATGCATACGAAGATTTACTTAAGACGTTGTTAGTATAGTCCATCTCACTCTAGATATCTTCCTGTGTTTGTTTATCGTCAAGATTCAGCACCCTCTTACACCCCCATTCTACAATAATGTTATATAACACTATAGCCTTTACATTGGTTCGGCCACATTCGCCCAGATCCAGCAGGGATAATTAGGCCGCAGGATCGGCAGGATTCAAACCGATGCAGATTTGGTTAATTTGAGATAGAAGCGTATATGTTGGAGTAAGGCAATCGATGTGTGTGGTGGCTTTAAAGGGGGACGTTGTAAGATTAATGGGCCAGTGGTGGGTTTAAGGAATGTCTGGATTAGTAGTTGCAACTTTAGAACACTATCAACGATACAAATTACAAAATCGAATCCGATAAATATCAGTAAATCAATTTTATTTTAAATCTTACAAAAAAAAAACCAACACGATCTTATCTAACTCTCTCTTTTATACTTGACGAATAAATTCATTTCAACCGCAAACACGGCTGCTATAAAAAAAAAAACGATTTTTCCAGCATTTTTCAACACAGATTTTCCACGATGAATCTGTAACAACCTGTTGAAGCGTCAGTTTTGACGTTTCTTCACCAAACTGCGAATCAATCGTCGCTTGATTGCCGGACTGTTGTTGAACTGGACGACTTTTTGAGGGATTGTTAGGGAGAACACGGAAAACCAAGGGTAAAATTCAATGAATGTTCATTGAATTATCTCAATAATAATAATAATAATAGTGAGACAAAGATAGAAGTGTTGTTTTTGTCTTAATTCTGTTAAGAGAACAAATATTTTTCTTTCATCAGATCCACGTCAGGTCAATTATAAAAACTAGTACAAGATACAGGGTGCGATCACAATTATTGACTTCTCGCTCAAAACAACGTTACGGCCCATTATTACAAACTAAGTAATAGTTAATGCCGTTTATACTTACACCAACTACTTATTACACTTAACTTTAACACTCATCTCGGCTCGAGTTCAACCTCCATAGTCTTGTTGTTGGTGTTGTTGTTGTTGTTGTGAACATAACGCGCGCGCCAAAGGTATAGAGAATTATCACACACATATCTTCAACAATTTGCTATTTCTCTTTCACCCCAACATTCCTCCGTGAATTGTCGTTGTTTTTTTTTCCCTCTCATCTTTCTCTCTACGGATAATAAACGGCTGAATCGAGCAACGATCTATTTTGTTGTGTTCGTTTGTTTGTTTGTTCCGTATTTTCGTTATTTATAGCGGATCTTTCTACCCAAAAAAAAAAACAAAAGACGAAGGAAATTGAAAATTCTAAATATTTGAAACTATGACATTCATAAAAGAATTTGGATTTTAGTAGAATTTGTTACAACAAACTGAAACTGGAATATGTCAACTAGATTAGAGTATTCTGGCAGATATCTAATAAAATAAATTAATATTGGTGAATGATTAATGGAAAATAAGCTGCAAAGAAAATTCAATCTTTTAGTTAATAATTAAATCTCCACCAAAAAGACTGTTATAACGTCATTATCAATTTTTAACCAATACCTTACTCTCTTATAGTTGAGATTTACATATTTGATGCTGATATGCAAGTTTAAGGGGGTTGAAACCAAGCCAAGCACATTAAACGTTAGAAGGGTATCTTCAAGGAGTCGAGCATTGTCCGAAGGAGGGTCTTGACAGGACAGAAATGTTCATCCTTAGAATATGTGTGTATGTGTGTGACTAGAGTTGATAAGACTATGGAGAGCTAGGTTGGTTTTAGTAAGGAGAGATCTTGGGACTGTTTTCAAACCCAGCCCCTTAGCTCCCCTCTCATTTACATACGGCCACTCTACTAACATCAACTAGCCTAGCTAGAGAGTTTCTTTGTTGACAGCTCCTATGTCGCTAACTATTCTGCTTTCCGTTTTCTTGTCATTGTTACATTACTGCCGGGCGTTATCAACAATTACCGGAGATTGATTTAGTGTCGACCTCTTGTTAGGGCAGTCAAGGAGACTTGCCCAAAATAAAAGATTGTTTAGAGACCTACTTTTTACAAAATTGTAGCAAATTGTTATTAAACTGTATACAATGGATTATTGGATATTTAGGTGTAGTTGAGAGTTGCGTGTGTGTGTGGTAATAATTGTTGGTGTGTGGATCGATAATGAGGCTAGGGAGATTAGTTTCGTGGTGCATGCAGGACCAGTCAGCCCTTATCAGTCGTTTTGACAAGACGGCAGGTCATAATATAATGCGAAATTAGAATGCCTTCGCACACATAAATTCACAGAAAATGACAGTAAAGGCTTATGTCTGCACTATATCCGGCAGTAATAACTCACGTATAGGTGGGCCTGTTGTATATCTAACCGAGATAGAAGCTCCAATTGTAATATTACCCCACTGACAAAGAGTAGAAGAGGTTAGGAGGGGTTACAGACTAGCCAAGAACAGTATATGTGAATATATGTATGTGTATATATGTATATAATGAAATCCCCAAAACAAGGACCAAAATAGGTGGCTGCCACATACCATATAAGGGGTAGTTGCTTACTCTCTAATCAATAGATTCATATACGACGGTATCTGCATATACTCACACGAGCCGGAAGGACGAGGACAATACCGCCTCCACTTATATTCCACCCTCATTCACCATTCCCTCCTTCTATCGTTGATTCCAGATGGACCCCTTTTGAACGAGAGAAAGGACCAGTTTGGTTGAACAGAAACTAGGAGTGAAACAGATAGAGAATATGTGTATATGTGAAATAAGAGCAAACGGTAACGAGACGTCGACTGAATAAGGAATTGATTGTATGTACATGGACCGTGCCTTAGTCCTGCTGAATATGTACAAGGAGGTGTTGTCCTTCTCCAATCTTTAGATGGACTCCTCCACTTACACCAATAAACCACTCTACATAAGGGTGGCATGTGAACGATATGACGTCACATCGACCACGTTAACGTTTACACTATAAATTCAAATCTATTCAACCTTCATTAAAATAGAATACAAATTTAAATAAATATAACTGTAATACTAGAAGGAATTCATGTAGATTTTTTTGTTACGTTTTATTTGGTTTTATTTTATTTTTTCCTCAACAAAAGAAAATCTCTATTTCTCCCTCATTAAAATCATCGACCATCGGTAATCCCTCTTCTACCGTATACAGAAAATTAATTTTATATAGGAATGTGTTTCCACTCAAGTAAATTCCTATACTGGTGCCGTTGAGATTTGCACATGTTCTAAGCCCTATTCTCTGTCTACATGTATATGTCTGTGTGTATATGAATGTCAGTCTGTTGTTGTTGGTATGCAAGTTAACGTTAAAATAATTACTCCTTTGAGTCATCCATAGGTATTACGTGAAAAAACCCTCCTCACATCGCTCTTTCTATTTAACCAACCATTTTAAATTACAATTAAATTATTCCGCTCTTTTAATTAAAAACACATAACATCCAAATGGATACAACTAATTGGAAACAATAAAATAAAGGGTAAAAAAGTAATGTTAGAAAAAAAAATCAGGAAATCCCACCCTCTATCACCTTCATCAATCAATTGATTAAATTTCAAAAAGTACGAAATTAGCAACTTTGTATACTTTATCGGACGAAATTTAATTTTTCTCATTATCGCGTGTTATACATCGTCATAATGACACTACCCAGTACTATAAAATGGATTTGCGAGGAGTACAACTTGAGAATACACATAGGTATAACAATCAACATATCTAGTTGCAATGTAAAACATTTGATTAAAGAGAGAGTCTTTGGGAAAGAGAGAGGCATCCTGAATTTGTTCGAGTATCCAGTGATTTACCTGATTATTGGATCGAATCAAGCTCTTGGTATTGTTTGGTAAACGCTACTTCCCACGGTCATTTGTTTTGCATGTCGTGCTTTACCATACATATACATTCGTATGTAAATACAAAAAAAAAAAAAACAAACAAAAACACCTCTCATCTATCAGCAATTGCTGTGTTGTTGGTAGAAAGATGGAAATTATAGGTGGGTATCGTTAATTAGGTGTGTGTACAATACAAAAATTATAAACAATATAATGGGGATTTGAGATTGTGTTAATTGTAAAACAAACGAATCAGTAGAGGCCTATATTTGTGTAAATGTGTAAAGCTCAATTTACTGACCTAATCAGAAAAAGCTCGGTGTAGTATAAGCGGCTATGCGGCGTCTCTAATGAGCTAACTAAGCGATCTTCCTCCAACTGTGCGCTTCTACCACTACCGCCGTCACCATCATCATATAACTATACACAACCAGCCGTTTATTTTCCCAGAAAATAATACATAGAGAGGGTGAAAGAGTGAGGCTAGGGAAAAATCCAGATATTAACCACTTTTATCAACATAAATCCATATCCGATTGCTGTTTAGTTATTATTAATATTTTCACCAAAATGAAAAAGAATAATAGATTGTTCTTCTATAGAAAAGATCGTGTTTTGAATATTGAAGGCGTATACCACAATACACCTTATTCAATGACCCAAATAGTAGGAATTCAATTGAAATGAACATCCTTCCCATTAGCTAACTAGTGTATATACCCATCTATAAATTATCTATTGAACGAAAACTTTGTTTTTTTTTGCCTCTTAAACAATCCAATCGAACAATAAAACAATAATAGTTCAACCTTCAGGCTGATTAAGCCCAGAATCAATTATGAATGTATTGCCCAATGTATGGACTATTCTAACTTGAGAGGCCAAAAACGTGGCTAAATTCAAACACCAGTAAATTACGAAATTGGCAATTGTGCTTTCTAATCTCTTCAAACACATAAATACACACACACACACAGACATATAGAAAAAAATTAATTATCTTTAGTTTATTGTTGGTTGTTTGTGTAAATTAAGATTCACCTTTAAGGTAGGATTACATGTCGATCCCATCGTGAACACATATTTGACGTTGCTAATGAGTGCGTGCCGCCTCCTGCCGATTTTGTCGGCAAAGATGAGACTTGGTTCTAATGGGCAAACGAGAACGTCTATTGTTATCTAAGTTGACGATGTGTGGTCCACTTTGTAATCTTTAGAAATGGATACAACGTACGTAATAAACAAACTTTTTTTTTTGTTTTGTTTTGAGAAATGATGAACATGAGATGAACTTAGAGAATAGTATGTCGATAAATATGGGGACATCCATCAAATTCATATGAATACGTCAGTTATAGACGTTCCACATTTGGCTAAAATGTTTCTATTTATAATAAGCGTCTTTTGATTGGTTAAGTTATGTATAGAGTTTATGCGCAATTGTACTGCACATGGGTGGGGAGCAATACTACAACTGTGGATACGCTGATTACTGGATACGTACTATAAATTGCAGTTGACCGCATACAATAAACTATAAAAACGGTCCTGATGAAACTTTAATCATTCTTCAAAGTTATATCCAATAATTTATTCCATGTAACCTAGAAAATTACTAATCATGAAATTTTTGTTAAATATTGAAACCACCGAAAGTCTATAAATATTTACTGATTCCAAATACAACTTTTCCTTAGAAAAAAGAATATGTAAAAAATAGTTAAAGGAAAGTTACGGAAGTTATTTTCTTTTTTCTTTTTTCGTCCAGTTCAGATAACATCACGATTAAGTCTCTTGTTGCAAGTCCATTATATTAACGTTTTATTTCAGTCCAATTCTCAAAAACTCATCAAATTGTAGAGAAGAACGCAATCACAAGCAATTCCCCCGTTTTTTTTTTCTTTTAGAGTATAGAAAACTAAAAAGCTGCAATGAGTTGTCACGTGGCAATCGATAAATGCGCGACTACTGCGCGTCGTGATTAGCATTTCTTTTCTGAATTGTGTGTATTGTTTCCCCATCTTATAGGACTAAATGTATTGTAGTGCTAGTGATTAATCGTTCACCCTCGTTCGTTCATTTCGTTTGTTCAAACTAGAATTTTTGTAGTTAGATGGATTCCACGTGTTTATTTGTTAAGTTTAAATTAGCAAAATTATCTAAAGGCGAATAGAGAAATTCATTATAGCATCTCTCACATACTTTATTTGTTTGTGGACGCAATAAAGGGCTAATACAGGAATACTAATGCCAATTAGAGTATTGTGTCCAATAGATCTGTGATGTGTAATCTAATATGGAGCTGGATCTGTCACGTTCTTGTCCAGTACGTGACCCCACGAACTAACCATGTGAACATGCCCCAGTATTTGCCTTTTAATGCAAACTGGTCAAACCATGTCCCTTCAAAACGTATACTATCTCTCTCATTACAAAGACAAAAAAAGAACCGTTAATACCATTTTAAGTTGGATTTATGTCGATAAATATTGTCTTTCTCGATTCCTTCTTCTTTTCATCTAATTATTGTCGGAAATACAATAAAACCGGAAAAAACAGAGAGGCCATCCCAGTATAGTCGTGACAACTTTTCTCTCTATTGGCGTGCTAACAACCACTCTTTTAACCGAAAAAAATAAAGAGTTGCATTTAAGTTGTTTTGTCCGATGTCAAAAGGTGACAATCATTGTCTTTGGCTAAGGCGACGTGTGATATCAAACAGCATGCACACGTGCCTACTCTTGTCCCGCCACCTACACCTCACCCTATTGTTTATTCAACTGTGATTTATTAACATTGATCGAGATTACTTTGTGTGTATCGGTCAATACAGATCGTGATCAAAATCGATACAATAATGAAAACTAAAATTCTAGTTAAAAAAATTGCATTTGATTTGTTAGAAAGTTGATGGATTCAAATCAGCAATATGTAGTTCACTCATCTTTTGTACACTCTATTCATCATTTGATTTGCAACTATTATAGGGTCTACATATGTAATATGCACTTGTATCTAATAGAAATTTGAAGCATCGAGTAATAAAAGAGATGTATGGATTGGTGTTGTGGATGTATTCTTTCGTTTTGTTGACTTGCTGGCTTTTGTACGTGATCACGCGTGGAGTCCTTTTGATCATAGAGCGGCCATTCTTTCAAATAATTGCCCTCATCATTCAACAGATATATTAATCAATTTCAACCATTAAAGCTGATATACTTCAATACTATTGAAATAACTCAGCAATAATAATAATAATAATAATAATAATAATAATAATAATAATAATAATAATAATACAAATGATAATAATAATAATAGTAAATGGAATGTTGCGATTGTATCTAAATAATCAATATGTATGTATGTATGTATGTAGAAATATATGAAGAAATTACTGTATTGGAAATTTCCATTCAATCATCATTTGAAAGATACGAGAAAAGAACGGATTGTTTGAAATTATATGATGTGAGAAGATATAAATGTGCGGTCACTAATCTATATTATTGTTGAAAGTCAGTAGCAACCAGTGTCTAGAAGATCATCAACAACTTTCAATATATAAAACCACCAGATTATCTACCTTAATAACAATATAACAACAATGAATTAGTAGAAATTTAATCTGATCTACAGGTGAGTTTGTGTGGCTTAAATTTTACATTATGTGGAATTCCAAAAGTTCCCACTCTTATTGTTAGTGAAACCAACGACACCAAAAAGTCTATAGACAAAAATCAAAAATATTTTCAAAGTGACGTCTATTCTGATTCAGGTACTACTGATAACGGAAGCTAATAGAAGCGTTAACACTATGAATCATTTCATTCGGTATTTGAGCGCATTCTCGTTCAATGACCACCATTAGATTAGTGCCAAATCTGCAGTTTGTATATTGTCAGGTATCCTCATAAAATCTACGCAGATGAGGTCCGGTTAATGTGTAGACTTAAGTCCGATTTTAGCTTCGCTAACGCATCTATCCAAGCTAATGCTACCATTGTCTGAGTCTTACAGAACTCAATTAATAGGGAACTTGTTCCGGAACATTCGACCAAACACAAACGGGTACCATAGAGACGGAGTGATTGCCATGGTGGCAGTGGTGGAAGCTCCTAACGGAGTAGATGCCTGCTCTACTCCTGCAAAATCAGTAGGAGCGACGCTAATAGGAAGCTCTAGATCCCCCACCAGAGACAAATTTTGCACATTAAACTATTGTTATTGCTGGTAGCGATGGTGAACGTGCAACAATTTCTGACCTGATTATCTGCTTGGTGGATCCTCATTAATATGGGCTATTACATAATGATAGTAGCGTGGGGAGACCTCATTTTGTTGTTGGTTGCTCTTTTGACAGAGTTCTGTCGAGAGAAGGGTTCAGCTAACCTCTTCGTTGTTAAGCCGTACCACTCTGCACCTCCTGGTGAATTAACATATACAGCTTCCCAGATGCTCAGTAGATGCAACTTTGTAGATGAATTGAGTCAGTTATTCCAAATGTCTTGGAAACTGTCCATTCTCAGTTCGTCCAGCCTAGTGTCATTCTCTAGATCACTTTTACTGGGAGCATGAATTAGTGTTGGAATGTAATTGTCACAGCGCTTAAGGATGCAATAGGCAATATTTCGGTGTCTAGACTAGCTTGTCGCAGGGATCTCTGTCGGTACGTTTGGATCATCCCTTCTTGTCAGGTGGCGATGTTCAGACAGTTGGTTATACTTTTGGAACTTTTTTCTTAGCTGCCTTTGTACTTCAACTGCGATTTCAAACTTCTAGTAGAACTTTTAGAAAACTTTCCTTTGTTGGAACATTGTCAGTGACACGAGAGTTATTAGTTATTAAAGTGTACTTTGCTGAGATAACTGCCGATCAAACTTTTTTTTTTGTTTTAAGCTACTAGTGGCAAAAATTGACAAAAGCTTGATAAGACAATGAAACGTAAGTATGTAAGAGAATTTTTGTGATTCTAGTTGCCCTCTATTTCAATCCTAAGGGACTGCTTTCTATCTATAAGGACGTCAAGCTTTACAATTATCCGTAGAACACCGTCTGTGAATTTAAATTTTCCCCTAAATATACTAATTTTTTGTAAACGATTAGCTACCTCAGAATAACCAAAGAAAAGTAACAAAGTTTCGAAATATGATTTCCAGAATGCTCTATTCGTATAACGACAATATTGTCAATTCAAAAAAATGGTAACAAATTAGGCACGTGACGTTTAGCAAAGTGGCAAAAGCTTATATATAGCTCGATTTTGAACAACATAGTGATGTGCGAACACACAGCGAGTACGCCGTGGGGCTCACGAGTCCCAACACCGTGAACAGCCTCTATACGTCCATTACGCCATGATATCTTGACTATATCAAAGTATAATAAACAAGAAAACTTCAATGTTAAACAGTATAATAATAATAATAATGAAGAAAAAAGAAATTATAAACTGGCAGCGTTTGCATGTTCATTATCACGATTTGTTGTTGGTTTTTAACTAATTAATGTGTACAAAGTTAACTGACAGAAACACATCATTGGATAGAAACGCCCATCAACCACCAACAGAGATGAAAAGTCGCCACCTTGTCAACAATTTTTATTATTATTATTATTATTATTATTATTTATGTAAGAATTTTCATTAGAAGTCGATTTGTTTCAAATTATACTCAGCTGGATCCGGTTGCTCAGTTCCTGTCTTGTTCTTGCTGTTAAAATCACCACATAACAAATTCAATCTTATATTAGCTTTATTATTATTGTTATTCTCGTATACATATGCTGTTTCTTATTGTTGTTATATAATTGAATTCTTGACAGTCCACCAAATTGTTAAATGGTTGAAATCGTAGTGATATCGCCGAGTCATTTAAAACTAATTAAATTTATAAATATGTGTGTATATTTATGTGTGTGTAGTAGAAACTTGAGGTGGTCCATCTTTATATCATTCTCTTTTTTTCTGTATAGAGAATACCAATTTACCACACCTACTAATTTTCCAAATGTTTCATTTGTAATAATGAACTACAAGAACAGTAACAACAACAACAACAACAACAACAACAGCAATAAAAGTTGAACAATCTAAATTGATGTGTTCGATTACAAATTGGTTAACAACAGGTCATTGCGGAAATGTTTTATTTTGTTTCGTGTTCAATCAATGATTTGTTGTCTAGAATTTTCGTCAATTAGATCCTATCGATTTCTACAATAATTCGATCGTTACTCTTTCATGTCTTTCTATTTCTTAATAAATTCATAAGATTTGTTGTAATTCATCGACAAAAATTGATCAAATTTATGTAAAAAAAATCGAAAAACAATTGAATTGGCATTATTTCGAAATTTTATTGATGTTTATGGTAGAAAAATTCGGAGACTTCAACGAGGCGTTAAACAACAAACTCGCCTGAAAGAATAAATAACTTATTAGCAAGCAACATTGGAAACAAAAAAAAGTCGGCTAAATAGAATCTGATCATAGAGGATTATTGTGCAGGAAAGATTTAGAAAGAAGAAGAAAAAAAGAAGATCACGGTTCATTTTTTTCTAGTTTCGTTGACGAGAAAGATAAGAGCTTGTGTAGTATACCAGGTTGCAATGTTGCCGCGCACGATATGATTACGATCAGCGGTCCGGCATATATCATTGTAACTATTATTATTGCTATTTGTTACTAATGATTGTGTATGTTGGAATCGGTCGTGCATCATTACTCATTAATATAGTTCGATTTGATCTTTTCGAATGAAGCATGAGAAGAAATACAACACAACACAACACAAATCAGACACGACAAATATTCTACAAAGAACAACATAGTGTGAGAGAGAGAAATAAGACATGCAGGAAAAAATTTCATTTATTTTTGTTTAAAGTAATGTAAAAACAATTGATTGGTTTTTATAAAATAGCCCTGAATAATCGAATCTTGTATGGAATAAGTTGGGAACGATTCAAGTTCTCATAGGAATCTTGTCTTTGTTTCGCATATAATGACGGTGCACTTTCTTCCAAAAACCAAAACAATAAAATTCTAAAAACCAACAAAACTCGACTGTACAGAAACGTTAGATTTTATAATAAAATTTGTTGTAACGAGGAAATCCAACAATTTCAATCAATTTTAATCCCCAACAAGCTTATACGCGTTTGGTAAATCCGTCTGATTTACTTAACAAAATTTCCTGAATGTTACGCAAAAGTTTAATTAAATCATTTGATTTTTTTTGCATAAAACTAAAACAACAAAACTGTGATGGAGAAATTCTTGTGTTAGTAATGGTGGTAGGTTGGTTTCTTCTGGATAGATCAATGAAAGATAGCTTCATATAACCATTGAGCGTATAATTTCGTGCGTGCACATTCCGCAACATCCTTCTACTTGCTGTCTTTCTTTATTTATTACCTTAATTTCAAAACTATTGTTGGTTAGTTATTGTCTTCAGTCATACGTGATCTGCAAAGATGTCATTATTTTTGAAGCACGTATGTCATCACAGATGGACAATTAAAGGAGAATGGAGAAAATCTTGATTTAAATTGAACATTTCCAAGATATGTATACACAGCAATTTCTGAAACTTCCATAATTGATATCTAGAGTTCATGTCAAATCATAGATGTATTAACATCAACATCCAACATCTCTATTTACACACAGATGTTGACTAATTTTTTTTTGTTTTTTTTTAAAGGAATAGAACTAATTTTGTTGGTGATGATGGAAGAATTTTGCATTTTCGTGTTGTTGTCCCTTAGGCGAAAATATCTCTTGTTCAATTGATTTATGGTTCATTTTAATTTTTCTTTCAAGTCTCTATGTGTTGACAAGCATTGATTTATACATCTATTAATCAACCACGACCATACATTCTTCTTCTTCTTCTTCTGCTGTTGTTGCTCTGGAATATATCTACTACAAAGCAAACAAAATAAAATGGGGGAAAAAAAGAACGATAACGATTTAATCATTTCTAAAACCGTTTGATGGAAATTATAATAACGATCTAACAATTTTCAAAGGTGTGATAAATAACAATTTTTCAAATAATCATATAGTAGAGTTAATGTTTGTGTTTATTTATTGTTGTTGTTGTTGTTTTTTATTGCATCAACCGAGTCTTGTTAATTAAACAATAAGTGTACGTTAGTTTTGTTTTATTTTTGTTGTTCCCATGAGAGTAGATTGAAGACTATCAAAGATTATTATTGTTAAAGTTTGAAAAGCCGATGGCAATAATGACGTTTGCTGAAATCTGCTTATGTTTTCTTCTGTAAATAACTTGTTATTATTTTGTTGGTAGCCGTAGGGTGATTTTTGGGTGCAGTTTTCTATGTGTGCAACACAAAAGAATTAAAAAAAAAAACAAAGTGATTTTCTTTATTAAGAACAAATGAATGTTATTTAAATAAATAAATAATTGTGCAATTTTATAAAATCATAATTTTTGTTGGATTATTCTATTTTTACAATGAAATCATCAAAATTTTTACAACAATTTCAACCTTCACTACACACTGAAAAACAAATATTCCATCTGCTGATTATTGAAAGTATCCAATCGACCATAAAACAGTAACAATAAGAAAAAGAAACAAATGCAAATTTGTCTGTTAAATCTAAATAAATAGAAAATAATAAAAAACAAACCATAAACACCAAGAAGTTATCAGTGTGATAAAGAAGCATCTACAGGGTATTCTCCTTGAAAGCTCACGTACAAATGCAAGTAAGTTTATTGTACCAAACTTGCATCGGTCAATATAGACAAGTAGTCAACATATAAGTACATAGTAATTCACCTGTTAAACGTTCAATAAACCTCAAACTGGTCAGTATGGACAAGTAGTTCAAAATTCCCAACTAATTTTGTGGAATAGAAGCAAAACGTTTGACTTTTTTTTCTAACACTTTAAAAGAAATCGAACTATATTCTCCTGAATGAGTAATTCACTATTTCTCTCCTGAATTGGCCAATTTGTGGACAAGGCTTTCTTCATGCAACGATGCTCAACGTTATACAAGTTTCACCATATTTACGTGTTTAATTGAAACACACTACAATAATCAACATGTATTTACGTAAATTTTCAGACGATTTCAGTGTACATAACCCTCTTTTAATTTCCTTTAGAAATACGTGAAGATGATGAATCTGAAACTGGATTACAATAAAATTAAAGGGGGTGAAAGATATCGTGGAAACGATACATTTTTAAAATGATTTTCCATTGAAAATATTTCTCTAAATGTAAATATTTACAATTCTATATGTAAGTGAAGACATGTAATGTGAATTTGGGCTTAACTAGAATTTATTTCTACTTCCATTAGCTAGATGTTAAATAAACTTAATTGCAACGCAATATAATAATAAGTAGAATTTATAGAACGATGCAAACGAAAGAAAGATAGAGATTTTAAGATAAATGGATAGTGTAGAATTTAATCCTGGACCACTCTGCACTACAAAACAAAACAGATTGCATCTTCTGCTGCATCGGATTAATTACAAACAGAAATCTTATAAAAGAATCCTGAATAATTCTTGCAAATAAATTTCAAATATAGAACATATTCAGAATTCACCCTCTTTGTAATTTACTCTCTTCATTCTATTTTATGAAAGAAGTAGCAGAAGAAAAAAAAAACAAATATTGTCGAGACGTTGTTGTTTTCGTTAATTGAAACCGAAACCGAACAAGGGTTGGGCAAATGATTGGCGTACACAGATATTCACGTCGTTGTTCTTTATTTTTACGAGGGGTGCGTTCTTTTGCGCCCAATTAAAATAAATCAATATATTATTATGTTGATAAAAAGGATAGAGTTCGAATATTGTTGTATGTATATTTGAATATTTCCAACACCCCTATCTCTGTTTCCAGCCCAACGTCCACATTTCACTTCCAACAAATAGATTAACCTTTTCGCTTTTGTTCTTCTATTCGTAAAGTGGGTGTTTTCTTCAATCTTTTCACAACCCTTTTCTTATTCGGCACAATCGCTAACGTGGCGCTAGAACGAATGTGAGTGTGTTTGTGTGTGTGTGTAGTATACAACCAACACACCAACAAACGCTCATCTTTCCATAGTTGAATCCGCCCCCAAAATTTATCTTTCGGTCCTTTTCCTTCTTAATCATTTTTCTCTGCGCGGCATAATTTTGTAGACAAAAGTGTTAATGATGATGGGTCCGTTATGACAATTTACGAATATAAAAAAATCATAAAAAAAAAACGATATTTATTTTCATTATTCTTTCAAGTTGTATTGGTTTCCTCCTGTCTTCAAATTAAGTTTTTCAGTTTAAATTGTTGGGATACTGGATTTCTGTTGGCTTAAGCCAAATTTCTTAATCAATGTATTTCCATTAGTTTTCCCCGTATAAGAAACAAAGCAATTACAAACATAAATTTCAAGAAAATTCTCTTAGTCAACCCATCCTATCTAGGTGCCTTCATTCATCTCTACAATGCCCCAACCCCTATCTATCTACCTATCTGCCTACCTACGACTGATTTACACCACCTCACGAGATTTTCTTTCTCTTTGCCTTTTAGAAAATTTTCTTGTTGTGCGACAACGATGAAATTGTACCCCTCCACCACTACTACCGCCACACTGTTATACAACCAAATCTACAAAACCAACCTGGGAGTAATTTGTCGGAGTTTCCACAACGATAAAACGTACGCAGAATTGTGATAGATTTAAGAATAAGGGACAGAGATAGATTATAAAACAAGTGAGAGATATTTAAATAAAAGAAAGAGTCGACGGTAGATTCAAATCGGTGGCAGTTGAATGGATATTTTTCCTAACAATTCCACCACGGGTGAAATTGGACAATTTTTTTGTCCAACAAAAGCGAGTTAATCACTTTCATACATGTTGTCGATACATATAAGTGGAATATTAACAAATAATTCCTTTTTTTTTACTGTAGATTACTTGCACCGTATTTATCTTTCAGACAAAAGTGAGCTTTAAGTAAATTGAATGGCTTTGATGATTGTTTTTTCTTATACAGAATGGAATTGATCCGTGGTGGAGATTAAGACCAATGTAGTTCTACAAGAAAACTACGTTTTAATTCTGATTTCCATTGGGGTTTAGCCGAATTAAATACGGAATGAGAAAGGATTTCAGATTTTCAAATTCTTAATGCCACTGTATTAGACCACAATTCCAAGGAAAGAGATATAAAATATAGCTAGCAATTATTTTAGATTATGAATATAACGAAACGACCAAAGTAGATTCTATGATGTCATTTTTCAAAAACAATTTCATCATCCCACCGATCTTATTCCTACGCAAATCCAACACAAATAAGTGAACAACTCAAAATAGGGGATGTCAAAGTTTTGAAAAACCAAATCGCATTAAATTTAAAACAATAATAAGTCAGGACGGTATTATCACAAGCAAATATTGGTATTTTTGGCTCATTGGTGCAACGTTACCGTCTACGTTATGTATCTGTGGAAACTCTGCATTTTTTTTTCACAAAAACATATTTCGTTTACTCAGAACAATCAACGGCTCCCATAAAACAGATTATATACAGCCTGGCTTAAGTAACTCAAACATACGTGGATTTGAGAATTGCAAATCGTTTCTAACGAAATACAATCCTTTATAAAGGACCAAAAGCATTGTTAACGAGAGAGTGAAAGGTTAAAGAGTGGTCTGTTGTAGTGGCACATATCAGAACTTATATTTCAACAGCTTCAATCTACTTTTGCTCTAATTATCTTTTTGTAAATAGATTGTACAATTGTTAAACAACTGCAACGTCTTAATATTTATAAAAAATTTTATCTCAGTTTACATGATTTATTGTTGATTGAGACTAGTCGGCTCATTAGTATCATATATCATCTAATTGTACGTTAAGAACATTATTAAACAGCAATTATAAACTGAAAGCGGTCAAGTTTAAAGTTGTTGGTTATTTTTTTTTATTATATAATAATTGATTTAAATTATAAATAGTGGTGGTGGTGGTTAGTAGTGAAGAGCTAGAAGAGTATTCCGCCGTCGATGATCAAGCTTAAGGCATATTTTGTTTTAAAGTTTCACGTTTCACGACACGCATTGTGGGTGGTGATATTATGTTACACTATCCCATAAACTATAGTTTATTTTCATATTATAACGCCTTATTTAAAGAAATCCATCTTTATTTTCAAATTAGATCGTTTACAATATAGTCGATCTATTTGGACCTGATCGAATAGGATCTAGGATCGAAGGTGAGGTCAGTAACACTATCGAAATCTGCAGAGGACAAGAATGTATCCTTTCACCTAACGTATTCAATATATGCTCAGAGAGCATTTTCTAAGAAGCACCTCTAAATATTGAAAAAGGCGTAAAAGTCAACAGTTTACCACTATGCTGATAATGTAATAATTGCGGATAATACGGACAAGCTTCAACGCCTTCTCAATACTATAGAGCAGCATAGTGAAAGAATAAGTCCTAAAAGCGCGTCTCCACACGGACACATTTAGCCGGCAACATGCTGCCTATATCAAATTTCTCACGTGCACGAGTAACACAGCCAACGCCTGCAATTTGTTCCATGCCTGAGCGGTAAATGAATAAACACCAAAGAAATGTTGCAAGCAATGTGTGTCCCGTGTAGACATGTTTTATGATTAGTTAGTTTGTTGCATGGCGAATAATTGTAAAAAACTTATAATTCTTGGTGCAAATTTGCGGTGGCGTGTAGCCCAATGTAGATAGTACCCGCAAACAGTGTTGCAATCGCCGGAGGGAACGCTTGTACCATATTTCTGGCTAAATGTGTCCATGTGGAGACGCGCCTTAACATTAACACCAAACTAAAATTATGGTAGTTAATCGCGAACTTTACACACATAACGAAATGTAAATCGAACGAGTTGATAAATTTAAACCGCTTGGAATTTGGCTATCTGGAGATTGGACATCAGACAAAAAATAAAATGTCAAGTAGATCATGCACGAAGCGCATGGCCAAAAAAAGTGTCATTTGTTTGGTTAGTGTATGTAATGGATGACTAGACATTGAAAGTAACCAATATGAGTAAAATAAAGGATTTCGAAATATTGATTTACCGCAGACTATTTAAAAGACCATGGACGGCAAAGGTAACAAATAGCGTGGTTCTTAGAAAAATGAAGTAAAATCGCAAAATATCAGTAAGCACAAATCGACTAAAAACAACGTACTTGTAACATATTCAGGGCTGCAGGGGTACAATTCCTCCATGTGCCCCTAAGACTGATGTTTTCTTATAATTACAACGACGTCGGAGGTTATTTCGGGCCCCAGAATACCCTGGGACGTGGTAATTTGTACCGGTTATACACCCTCTTGTCGGGCCTGAACAAATTATGCGTAATACAAAGTACCACTTGTGCAACTGATTATTGAAGGAAAAATTGAGAACAAACGAGGCTCGGTAGGCAGAAGATGGTTATGCAATATAAGGCAATAAACGGAATTGCTGATGCACACTTTAAGATGCAGACATAGACATGCATTTATAGATATGCATGAGGAGAAGAAAAAGAAAGTCAAGCCTACCAAAGCAAAGTGGACGGAGTGTATTGGTAACGTATCGACGATAGTCTGGAAATTATGTTTGACCAGCGGCGAAAAACTATTAATTAAAGACTTAAGTTTTTTTGTAGACCACGATTATTGATTTGCTTAATTAAGATATTTGAGTTTAATTAGGACAAAATTGGAGGTTAACCGACAATTCATGACCCTATTTCGCAATCATAAATAATTACAACTTTATTTATTCAACTTAAATATATATATTTTTTTTGTTATTACTAGATTTTCAATGAAAATTTCCACCATATCTCAAACACTGTCAAGTTAAGGAAATACTCATCCGACATCTAGATGGGGGAAAATTCAAAAACTAATCCTTGCCGTTTATAAAGTTGAAAATTATGATGCCTTAGGCAGAGAATGAAACTCTGGACCGGATTAGCAAATTCTTTTTTGTCTTTATTCCACCAACACCACCACCATCATCATCATCATCATCATCATCATCATCCTCATTCCGTACTTATTATTGATTCGTTAACGTTTCAGATTGGGCAATTAGTATGTTGACTTTTAATTGCTTATAAGTAGAAACTGTGATGAAGTTTGTTCGTTGTCAATTAATTACCATGAAGAACATTGATAAACAAAAACAAAAATATCGATGAAATCAATGTCCAGGTGTGATAAAGGGTGGACTGAGAAGGGGGGACAGATGAGGCATAAAAACAATATAAAATAGAGAGTTGTTTAGTGAAAAGAAAACAATAAAACTTTTAAAGTAGTAATGTTGTTAACTGTAAAAATTCGATTCAAATAACCGATGGTTGGATTATAAAAATAAAAATTAATAGACTGCAACACGGTTCACTTTATTGATTTCTTCGGATGGTTAACATCACCTTTCCAATGATATGTTCAATTTAGCTAATTACGAAAACCATGAACCATGTTATCTATCAATGTAATGATTTTTTTTTCTCTCTCTCTCTCTCCCCCAGTCTACCATCATCGTCATCATCATCATCATCAACATCTTAAAGCTTTTCAATCAAAACGGATGATAGAAGCATAAATGTAATATTTATTAATGTAACGATGTATTTTAATGAATATTTCAAACATTTGAAACGGAATTGTAAATTTTACGGAAGAGATAGGTTGTGGTTTTCACTGTACACTGACATGTTACATTACTGTTTAGTTTAACTGATAGAAATCAATGAACGGTAACTGATAGATGAAACATCGGTAACAAGTTTCAATTTTTAGAAAATATCGCAATAATCACCACCACTACTTATCCTCCACCTATTTCGATTCGCTCGACTTGACTTCAATACAGTAGGAAATACAAAACATAGACATTTGATGTGTTCTGTTAACGCATTTTACAGTTTTTGAAGTCAAGTCGGCTGAATCGTAATAGACAAAACATATATTCGGTGTAGAGTAAAAGAAGTAAATCTAAAGGTGCGTGACGGATAGGTGTTAAGAATTTACACACAGAACGAATGAGCAAATGGAAAAGATTTAAATACTAACGTTAAGTATGTAGTTTCTCTCACATTACCCATAAAAATAAACATACAACAGTATTCTGTAGGTACGTTAAATCGCATGTGAAGATAAAGATATGTATAAAGGTGATCTTCACACTTAACGTTACTAACTTATTGTCCTATAAAAACTCTAATTATTGATTTTACCATCTTTTGTTATGTGTATAATATCCGGTTTTGTCATCTGAACAAAGATTTTAAACATTGAGATTTCATCATTCGATATAATCAGAATGTTGGTAATCGCATAATGTGTGAGACACGAACTAGGCGAAACGTATAGATGGATAACATAAGATGACTTTAGTGATGATAATGATAACGATGATGATGATGATGGTGGTGTTGACGATGGACAACGATAGTTGTACGACCCCAACAACACATCCACATATACAAGTGTTGTTTAGATAGAAGTTCACAGACCACTTAGATCACTATTAGATATTGAGTGGAGTTTGTCAACGATCATAACTAATTTTCTAGTTAGCTAATCTTCAATTTCAAAGTAAAATACTTGTTGTTGACGCTGTTGTAATCCATTGCTTTCCTATATAGAAATCTGCTGCATCAACATATTCAAAAATGGAGGTTCTAATAATGGTGATAGACGTAGTAGTGTAGGCGTAGACCTGTTGCGAAAACTCATGAATCTTCCTAATAACAGTTTTGTAACTTTGTAACCGATGATAGTGATACAATATAAAGTGAATTTAGTGTTAGCGCACCCTAACAAGTCCATTTACAAAATAATTAAAACGAACCAACATAATAAAACATCAATTTAAATTCCCACGCATGTTGATGTGTAACTAATCGAAAAATCACCACAAATACTGATTGTTGTCCTTATTGAAGACATATCCATATAGTTGACAAAAGGTATGTCATGCTCGATACACCTCAACTTACTTTAATTTACAATCTTCACATGATATCCAATAATGTTGATCTCTGTCTCTCTTTCGTTACTAATAAAGGAAAAAAGGTAAAAGTAGAGAAAAAAATGAGAAGATGATGATGATGATGAAGAAGAAAAAAAAAGTGATAGATCGTGATGTGCACAGAAGATTGCACACAACAGGTCGAGGACCTATTACTATTACAAGAATCAGAGCAATCACACAAACCTATTTTGCTTTTTAAAAACGAAAGATCTATGGGCTCGTTAATCTTTCAAACTTGTCAAGAACTGGTCAGTTGTAGGCTTTTTGTTGTTATGAACTTTTTCATAATATTAACGTCAATATCGACACTATATACTTCAATGAACACACAATTAATCCCTTCTCTAACAGCACACATTCTTTCGTATTCTTCAACATAATCCGCATCTCTATCTACTTATCATAATTATGTGTTAAGCTAAACTTTCCTCTGCTTCACCCCTATTTTGCACCTATTGTGAAAAGTTGGTTTGTTAAAAGTGTATTTTACAATTTGCAAAAATGTACAGACACAACAAAGACAAATTATCGTGTCGGTGACATTAGATGGATTGTAGACGAACGTATATGAGAGTTGAGTGGTGAGTTGGCAATATATTTCGTATATTTGTTAATTTGAATGGTGGCGGTGGTGGTGGTGGTGATAGTGGTGAAGAATGGCGAACATTTCGACCACACATTAAGACATTGATAATTGATGAGATATGACAGAGTGCGCACGGCATGGACCATTGTTCCATACCGACATAGATCAGAGATACACTCATGAGATTGTTTATTAAGATGACATACCATAATGTTGAAGGCCGGTTCTATAATAATTCAATACAATCAACTATTTGTGTTGGGAATCTCTCTCTTTCTTTCTTTAAACATATACATACGTACAGTTTTAATAAAACAATCAACCCCTTTTCCTTCTTGAACAAAACTTAACTAGAGAAAATGAAAATGAAACGAAGAAAGAATAATCAGAAGAACAGAAAGGGTTGTTTGAAGTCTCATAAGGGCGTATTTTAAGACTAGCTGTCTTAAAATGGAAAAGATTAGCCTCGAACTTTCAGATAGCAAGAGGGTGGTGGATGGATGGATGGATGGATGGATGGATAATCAGTGGGATGGGTTCAACTAACAAACCAAGTTGAAATATGGAATGTGGTAGATTCTTATTTTATAAGAGGGCTAAAAGTTCAAAATGAGATCAATACAATTTGAACGTAGACCTTAATATAATTATAAACCATTGTATAATTAGAAATGCCACAGGGAAATCTTTTATCTTTTCTTAAGACATGTTATTTTACGGATAATTTTAATGAAAAAGTTTCTACAACACAAACTCCATCTCATTCTATTCTTTCAAAGAGATTGAGAGTGATTGTATTTTTATGAGGGGCGTCGTTAATGTCAAACCAACAAACGATAACTCCTTCCGGTACTCTTCAAATCTTATCATTATTAT
>JAZBGY010000122.1:0-113151 GCA_037414755.1 Lydus trimaculatus | reverse complement strand
AGTCGTGGCGACGTAAATGATGACCAAACTTGGATGTTAATATGACGTCACCTTGCTGCTTGGGATGTCTGCATGCAGGGCCGAAACAAGGGAAAATTTAGATATACAGAAAACGGGATGTTAGCGCCCTTTCGAAAATGGGATGTTATTTTATTATGATTTAACATTATACGATCTTGGAAACCGGAATTGATTGAAGATTTAAAAAATTAATTTGATGATGGCTATATGATGAAACTAAATGTCGTATCGAAAATTTGCTATTCCACAGAATTAAAGCCTTTGTCATCTCAATTAAAAACTTTTTCTAACATTTTTCGATCAAAGTAGATTAGGATCGGCGCGTGCGCATAGCGCCTCTACCGAATTTTTCAAATTCCACGCGCGAAAGTACCCCGGCGCATCCACCAAAATTCAAAAGTGGAATAAGATCGGCATCATATAACTATGTATTTCTTTAAATAAAGGTGCTACAAGAGAAAAATGTAAAATAGCAATTTTTAGTTTTCCCTCTGTATAGTTCGTAAGCGGTTAAAGAATTTAGCGCCCCTAGTTCGTTGACGCCCTTAGGCTGGTGCCTGTAGCTAGTTTCGGCCCTGTCTGCATGTATTGTGTCTATATTGTTTTTACTGGTTTTTATGTAGTCTTATAAAATCGTTTAACAAAGCAAGTTGTTGTTTCTTTTAATGCCTTATAAACCAATTCAATACACATCATAACAACAGTAACGTACGTTTGCAGTGCGTAAAAATGTTGTTATAGCAGAGTGTATCTGCACGTTTGTCAATTTATGAACGGGTGCAAAGGTGTACAGACTGTGCAACTGCAGCGCTTAGCGAGCGTGGAAAAGATGTCGTCTGCATAGACCCTTACTTTACTCCATTATTATCGCTTTCTTTGTCATAAAGTCAAGTTGGTAATTTTGAATGATCTTTTCAGGGTCTGTTAGCTATGTTAATATTGCTAATCAAACCAAAATTGGTCGAGAACTTATTTCAGGAACTTTACATGTGGTCAATTGATGGTTGCACAATAAAAACACAAATGCGAATCAGAAAAGAAACGAAACTTGTTGAGGCATTTCCTATTATTTGTACAACATTCGCTTTTTGTGTTTCTTGTTTCTTCTACATGAATGATAATGATTATGATTTGTTTTTGTCGGTAAAGTTTTTTGTCGACTACTTTCCAATATATTCAAAATTATTAACAAATATCTATAAAATAAGCTGTTGTCTTCCATTATTCTCAATTTATCAAGCACATACTTATCAAGTTATTTATTACACACAACATATAAAATATCAAATAATAATGTTATTCGATCATGTAAACGAAATTACAAAATGTTCAAAGAAGAATTTCTCAAAACTGCAACATCCAATAGATAATGTCCGCCATCAAATTGAAATCAAACGACAACTTATCTTTTGTATTCAAAGACATCAAGAACTCTTAATGTAAATTAATTAATTAATTAATTACCTCTGCTGTGTTATAATTGTCTAATTTCTTCAAAAATTATTACAGGATTGGCCATAAGAAAATCCATGAAATTTCTAACTTAATTGTTTGTTTTTCAGTATGCGGATTCTTAGTATGCGTAAGTGGCTTTCTCCGTCTAATTTCGGTAATTAATTAATTTATATATTTTGATTAACTATAATCAATCGCATGGAAATTGCAACCCTCAGAAGGGGTCGGAATTTTTTGACCAAACTTGGCAGAAACCGATTCTCCACTGCCAGATCAATTGCAGATCAATGGTTAGCTAACAAAAGACGTCCTGTAACCCTTAGAATGATTTACTGCAGAATCAGAACATTCGGCTTACAAATTGTATCAGCCACATCTTGTGTTACCATTAACAGCTCAACACCGACAGCAGCGTTTGGAGTAGTGTAGGTTACGATTGCACTGGAACCTGGAGTGGCATAGGGTGGTCGGGTGGTGTTCAGTGATGAATCCCGGTTCTATTTGGGGATGCATGTTCCGAGGCCTGTGCACAAAACTGTGGAGATTATGGTATGAGGTACTATAACTTATGGGTGTAGGTAGCGATATGTGGATCAGGTAGTACTCCATATTCTTCTTTTTCTTACAATTAGATAGTTGGAAGACTCCAACCGGATAGTGCCCGTCCTCATATTGCAAGACGTTCTATGGACCGATTTGCTGGGGGTAATGTCAATCTCTTGCCATGGCCACCCCAATCTCCCTCTGGAGACACTGCAAGCTATACAGCACTAATTATAGGTTGCTTGGGACACAATACCTCACGAAGGGTACGAGAGTGTAGGGGGGGACCAACCCATTATTAATAAAAATCGGGTGAAAATTCTAAGAAAAGCCTATTTTACGTTTAAGTGATAAAAAACAAAAACAAAGTTTAGATGACTATTATTTACAAGAGTCAGCTTATACCAGGAACACTGCATAGCCGTACATAAAATAATTATAATATCAATGATTACTAATACTTTTTTAATTTTATAATTTCTGAAAAGAATGTTCATAAGTATAATAAATAGCAACCAAGCTTTGCCCCCCCCTGGAAAATTTTCTGCGGACGCCCATGGTTCCTGACAATTTTGCTCAAAAAATTCCTACCCCTTCTTGGTATTGCAATTTCCATGTCATTGAGTATATCTACTAATGGGAAATATTTAAGGGCACTTATAACTCATTAGAATTCCTTCAATTCACTGTTGGATCCTTAGTGGCACTTATAGCAACTTCGGGTCTTATAGCTGCAGGACAATCCATAGAAACTATAGTGAGCCTTTATTGCCAATAATAAAATTAGGTATAAAAAATGATTGTATTGCGTAAAATTATTTTAGTCGGAGAAAGTAGCTGAAATATTCCATCAGATTGATTGGTATAATATGAATTGTGAAAATCGTAAACTGTATCTAACTCTGTTAACTTGTATGCAAAGAAAAATTTCATTAAAATTTTCTGAAAATTATTCCATCAATTACGCACTAGGATTAGCGGTAAAAATCAAAGATCATCAATAATATAAGCTGATTGTGCACATTTTTTTTCAGTTTCTGAGAGGTATTTATGCAGTAATGTCCGCATTTATCAGTCTTAAAAACAAATAAAACTAACTGGACATACAAGTACGAATTTGAACTTTGGGCAACTAGCATCTGGGACAATTATGCTTCTTATGAGTGTTATTCAATGCTTTTACACATTTGCAATGTAAATAGATTTAAATAAATACAAATATCCACAAGTTTTTGACTGTTTATATCTACAGTATGGTTTAGCCCTCTATGGTCCGATAAGCTTCCAAGAATATGCCGTATAGCTCCACTTATAGGTTCGAAGAGATTCTATGGGCTAGCCAAGACGTACAAAAGGCAGGGAATTAGTGCGTGGGAATGAAACGCAAAAATGTTCCACTGGAAGAACTGTCTAGGCATGTGACCGGCAAAAAAGTTTATTGACTATTTGCCTAAGAATGCTAAGAAGCTTTCGATCTAAAAGCAGGAACGGAGTAATACTTATGACAGAACTCTTAACTGGGTACCTTCCAATAAGATACGATCTCAAAAAACTGTGCAAATCAGACAGTGAAATATGTAGACCGTGTGGATCGAACAATGAAACCTTATCCATCTAGGCAGTGTGATTCTATCACCTGCTGAAGTCGGGATGATGTCTCCCATAGAGATGGTGAAATTTGCTAAGATTGATATCTTTCCTGGGAGGGATAAGAACAATAAATCATCTTTGGCCGCAATTTAGGTAGGCTAATAGAAGGTCAAACGATCTCTATAACCTAATCTAATTTAGCTCTCTACAAGGTGTGTTGCTTTCAAAGTATCGCCGAGCTCAGGTGTTCTTTTATAAACATATACCTAACTTTGTTTACAAAATAATGGGCAATAGTTATTGTTAACAATTTTATACCATAATAGTGCTAAAATTTCCGGCTCTGGGGAATTCTACCCCATCATTCCTCCTCTCTAGATGGTACTGACGACAAATTGCTTTATTTAATGAGACAAAATTCAATTCAATCAATTTTTATGCTTTTATGGATAACAGAGAATGCGTGTTCGCGTTTATTACCTTTAATTGGACGCGGATTTTGAGGAATACAATAGAATACAGCAGAACAGCATTTACCACAATGTCGTGGTCCAAGACCTAATACCTACCGGTCCGTAGAAAAAATGCCGGTTCTTAGGAAAATTTCAAAAAAAAATAATTTAGTAATTTTTCTATACAAGTGGGCTATCTATATTATCTATGGTAATGTCTATTTAAAACAAATAACTTGATCTGTTATCAGACCCATTTAATAAAAAATTAAAATCACAGGTGATACCAACCTGTACCAACCTAACAGTGTAATGAGACCCTACTGTTGAGACGCCCATGGATATCAATCAGTAAACGGTTAATGAGTCATCGTTAAAGACACCTCGGGGGTATAGTGAGAAGAATTAACTGACAATTAGTGTTAAAAGATGTTTCATTAGTGAGTCAGTGAGTTGAGTGAGTGCTCAATTAAGATGTAGAGTGGTAAAGATTAAAGATTAAAAGAGTGATTTGAGTTTAAAAGTGAAAATCAGAGTATTCGTTCAATTAAAGAAATATTGAGTGGTAAGAGTAACTCCACGAATTACAAGGTTCATATCTAGTGGTCGTCATCCCTTATTGTAAAGGTAAGTAATTTTAATTTTTATATTTTATCGCATATTGATAACCTTTCAATATATTGGGTAAATCTTTTAAATTCGGTGGAACAGAATTAGTGTTCTCTTATTTCACAAACTGGTGGCAGCGGTTACCAATTTGTATGGCCATCATCAACCATCGATGGTCGTTGGACTCGTTGGTCAAACGCTTACAAACATTGTTATATTCAAAGAAAATAGAAATATTCGTCTAGGATACGGTAAATCTTTAAATTTAGCATTCCAAATAAGGATAATTTGGCAATGTTGGGATCGTATTCCTCGCTTTAGCTATATAGATGTTCAATGTTGTATCTGCCAGTCAATATTTCCCGTTTCAATCAGTAGAGATAATAATTGGTTCTGTGTTGATAATTGCGCAGTCTCAGATCTCTGTTTCGCTATTGCTATTGGCTAGACTCACAACGGATAGACGTCTTAGAACCAGCAGAGATAGACATATACAAGATTATATTGGGAGAACGATATTGTTGTCTTGCTTTAATCATATAAGTCGTAAGCAATAACCTTGAATATTGGTGTATTATATATTTGAGGTTATATGCAAATTATGTCATCTTTGACACATCGTGACTAATTAGGTTATGAGAAAAAAAAATGAATTTGATAATGAACTTTATAGAAAAACGTTTGATTGATTTTAAATCATTTGTAATAAGATAATATCACTGATTCATAAACATGTAAGCATTAACGAAATATTACTAGAATCGTTACAGTTTTATTCAATTAATTGATTTTTTCAGTCCAATTAGCATTCCATTTTTTTTCCCGCCCCCCAAATAATGGCAATTTTAACGAAATTTCTCAATTTTACCAATCGTTATCCAATTGTAAAAGGTATGTTGTCTTATGCAATAATCTGGCCAACATCATCAATCATTCAACAAACAATTAGTGGTAAAACATATAAAAATTATAATTGGAATGAAGCATTACGTTTTTGTATATTTGGTACATTTTATGTAGCACCAACATTATATTGTTGGGTACGAATATCATCACATTTATGGCCAATGATGAATCTCAAAACGGCTTTAATCAAAGTATTCAAATTACAATTTGAAAGATTGAACATTTTTTATTATTTGAGTATTATAGGCTAGCATTGAACAAGTGACTTATGGACCTTTTGCTAATGTTTCATTCTTCTTGGGTATGAGTTTATTAGAAGGAAAGAGTATAGATGATGGTATTAAAGAAGTTAAAGCGAAATTTTTACCTACTTATAAAGTATAATTTAAAAATTTATTTATTTTTAATTAATTTGAATTTTAAATGAATTTTAGACTGCTCTAATGATATGGCCAGCATTTCAAACATTCAATTTTTGTTTTATACCTGAACGTAATCGAGTACCGTGTGTTAGTGTTTTCAGTATGGTATGGTGTTGTTTTCTAGCTTATATGCACCAATTAAAAGTCGAAAAGCAAATTGTTACATCTTGATGGTAATTTGAAGTTCGAATAATTTAGAACAATAAATTATTTATTTGTTATTGTTACATACTACAAAGAATTACCTTAAATATTCTCACAATATCCTGTTTTATGAAAACTAAACCATGGCCCCCACATCCTAATGTGGGGGCCAGAAGTTTTAGTGGGCCCCTGCCTGTCGTCCAGGATGACTACGCATTGACCTATAATCTACAGGGAAAATGAGAAAGATTTTAAAAATTGGCATATTCAATAATTTTCGAATAATAGTTTTTTTTCCATACTATTATTAATTAAAAAATAGTACGGTTGTCAACACTGGTCCTTTCATAGGGAAAATTCAGAATTGAGAAGTGTAATGGGTTACAAACTATTGCAAGAGCTTTTAGTCCCTCTCGCAATCAGACATATTACATTTTATATTAAAAAGTTTCTTTTTGTGTTTTGTTAGTCTCACTTAAATGACTTACTCGACAAGGCGGGCCCCCAGGCTATAGCCCTGCCACCCCCCACCCCCTTGTGGAGGTCATGAACTAAACCTTTATGTTACTTCAATTGTAATAATAGTGGAAGACTTATTTTCCAGCTTTTGCGACTGGGGGACACATGTCTGACGGTATCTTTAGGGTGCCACATTAGTGTTATCCTGCTAGAAAAGCGAATATTTGTTGTATAACGACATTGGAATCAAGAAGGCGGTTACGTTGTTTTTCTGTAGCTCTTTATTGAAAATAAAAACCGGTGGGTTAGCGTTTTGCATAGGGATTGTACAATATATTGCACTTCCGCCTTCAACTATAGTACGGTCAGCAGTAGGGTAGCTAGGAATTTTGGACCGTTACGTACGCAAAAATACTCTAGGGCTCCGCATTCTTTTAATATTAATCAGATTCGACAAAACTTTTATCTACTATAACTCGAACCACTCCTATTGGCACCCTAAACGCCTGGATTGGAATTACTTAATATCCCAGTTGAAGCTTAGGGCTAGTTTCACACGCTACAGATTCGTCCGTACAGGTGATCTGCCGCACGAAGATTCTCCACAGGAGACGTGACGGTCGTCGAACTCAGTCTACAGTCGGCTGAAGTGTAAACAGAATAGTATACGTAACTTGGTCTAGCGTAGAATTTCGCTTCTGCGAGTGTGAGGAAACCTTTAACGCGTTGATTTCCATCTATGTGTCCTGAAAAATCGACTTTCTGACGATAATTGCGTTGCAGTGCGATTATTCGGAAAGATTGGGGGTGTTGTGAACCTTTT
This sequence comes from Lydus trimaculatus, assembly GCA_037414755.1. NCBI lineage: Eukaryota > Metazoa > Arthropoda > Insecta > Coleoptera > Meloidae > Lydus > Lydus trimaculatus. Next base: position 105,727 of record JAZBGY010000122.1, on the reverse strand, counting down.
TATTGATAAGAAAAAGCCTTCAAATGAGTTAAAAAATGTTTATTGGTATTATTTATCAGTCTAGTTGCAAGCATTTACAACATTTAAAACTGTAGAGTATTGTTTTTGTATTTCCGATTCCCCTGTAATTGAAACCAAAGCTGTTGTAGAATCCTGAAAAAAGACGTATATTAAAACAAAAAACAGTCCATCTTCCATATCCAATGGTATACCTTGAATAACAAATCCTTTTTACCATCAAAACTACCAAATAATTTGAATATTGTTGGATTACTCGTATACAAACCACTAATAGCAGTTAGAGCATTTTGAATTTCAACAATATCATCATCAGTCTTTGAATTACTCGTCACAACCTAAATGAAATAAAAAAAAAACAATAATAATTAGGATTGATTGATGGGTAAAATTACCATATGTGGTGGAGCATGAGTAAGGTGACATCTGTCAAATTGATCAACTGGAGCTCGTCCACCATCCGGACAAAGTAATTCGAAATCTTCCGATTTCAAATTAACAGTCCATGATTCGTTATTTCTACCATCTAGTATTGAAATAAAATTAGATTTTTCGATTAATTAAAGTATAGATAGGTACCTGTATTTCCTGGTACTGTTACATGTTTAACAAATGCAACATCACCACCACCCTCAACTAAACATCTAAAAGCTCCAGTATATCCGCTATAACTTTCACTAGAATCCGCATTACATTTCTTTGTAATATCATTATTGTCTTTATCACCAGCACATAAACTACAAAGTTTATCGATTGTTTGTTGATTCAATTGATAACGTGAATGTTTAGCACCAGGTAAACAACTTTCTTTAAAGAATTTCCCTAATGCTTGTGCATATGGACAATCATTTTTATCGATAAGATTCTTTGTAATTAACGTAAATAATGGTGCATTATAACCGGCAGTTCTATCAACGCCAGTATGACAAGATTTAGCACCACGTAGATCTTCAAATTTATTAAATATTGATTGTTTCTTAACAACAGCTACAGCATAATAAGAACCACCAGTTGGACTGTATTGTTCAGCAACAATCGCTTTTAAATTGTATTCTCTTTGAGCGATATCAACATGACCACCATCAAGTGTTATAATATCAGCACCATTATCTCGAATAGTTTTCATACAAGCAAAACTATCTTTTTCTTCTACACATGTGAATCGTGGACGTACATTTCGTGAAAATGCCCATTGACTCATTGTTTGACATTTCTTAGATTCTGTTGGTGATGTAACGCAAATTCGAATCGTTTTAAATGGTGGTCCATAATCACGTTCAATAACATCAGAATAATTTGCTTTATCTAAATAATCACGAGGTGGTATCACTTTATTTGGTTTTGGTAATGTTTTATCATTTAAATCTAATACTTTTTCCAACCATTGTGCATGTGTTTTACTGCCAGTTTTACTGAGATTCTCAATTTTACGACGTAACTCATCAACGGTTTTAATAACATCAGCATTTGCCATATAGCCTGGCCATGGTCGTGCTGCCCAACGACATGGTGGTCCTGTTACTGGTAAACGAGTACCATCTGGGCATAAATAAGCGAAATCTTCTGGATTCTCGTTGCTTGGTTGTTCCGGAATTTCACCAACTGGTAACTAGGCAGATTAAACGAATTAAAATAAAGATAATGTCGAACGAGATAAAGGTGAAATTACTCCAAAGAATTTCCGGACAAAGATGACTTTAGTCCATGCTACTTGTCCACCATTATGTGCTAAACATCTTAATGCTCCCTCATATCCTGAGAAATTATCTGGATAATCACATAAATCAGGATGTTCGCATAATGCACACAAATTCGAATATTTCTTTTCTAAAATTACACAAAATTAGATTTTCATCAATTATATTGATTTATTAACAAATAATTACTCCAATTCAGGTTGATTTTTGGATCTTGTGACCATTTACCAACAATACAAGCTTTATTGAATAATTGTGAGAAAGCTTTCAATTCATTTTCGCGTGGTGATAGATTCGGTTCAGCTAAATTACCAATAATGCCTTTTTGTCGTAATTTTGTCAATGGGATTTTATAGCCAACATTACGGCCAACACCAGTATGACATGAATTTAAGCCTTTAAGGCCTTGAATGTTATCGATTTTCAAGTCTTTGTGAATCACAGCAACAGCTTCATAACGAAATTCAGCTGCAAAACAAAAACGGTTATATAGTTGTTGGTTGAGGAAATCGTCAGTAGTTAATCGATAAAAAACTTGGCAAACATCAAAAGTGGGACAATTCGGGAATATGTCAGCATTTTCGGATATTTGGAAACGAAATTCTTATGCTTGTAGGGAATTGGTTAACATTAAATTTAATGTTACTATGGAGCAGTAATTGGTAGCTTACGTATTTTGCATAAAAGCAAAAAAAAAAAAGGATTTTATACTAGTTCCGGACTTTCAGCTGTAGTGGCTCTGTGCTGACTGTATGGTTTCTAAGAGATAATGTCTGAAAAAGTTCAACGCATCCGGTAGGATTGGAACCGGGAACGCTTACTTGCCGGCCATGCGTGTTTCCGATTGCAGCACGGTCGGCGTGGTATTTCCAAAATTACATATCAACACTGCGTATTTGAACTACCGTTTTCAGCTGAATTTGCTTCCGTATTTGGCATGAAAGCAAAAGAAAGCAAGGATTTTCTACTAATTCTGGACTCAACACTACATTCTTGTGTTTTGTTCTGCTTTTCTGCCAAATACGAAAGTTTTCGCTCCAGGCGGAAGGGTCTGTATAAAAAATGGAATTCAACGTTCCCCGATCAAAAATGGAGAAGTTTCAGTAATATGAGACACTCGGTATATTCTCGTAAGATTTGTCTTTCTCCTTAATGTTAAAGATATGAGAAATTTTGACTAATAAAGATCTAGATAGAGGTAGATAGTTTATTAGAGAATACCGATAATTTAAAATTCTCACCACATTTTCTATATTTATAAAATAGTTGGACATTAGAATGCATGATGAGTTGCTGGCCTTGGTAGTTAACAGTTCAAACAAACAAAAACTTACCATTCGGTTCATCTTTCGTACGAATCTCTTCAAACACTCTAAAATCACCATCAGCATTAGCGGCTACATACATATCTTCCGGTTCAACGGCACCAAAATCGGCGACATGCTGTTTAATTTTTTCGATACACTCCAGACTATAATAGAATAAACATGATGTTAGGCATAACAAACAAAATTTATTAAAAATAGCCAATAATTTACCGATCTCTTGCTGGAATACAAATAATCCGGGCGGGACTTTTTGTTTCTTGTTTGACCATATCTTGGCACAATTCCATTAATTCTTCCGGAACACACATTTTGTCTGTTACGATTAAACGAAAAACAAAAAAAAGAAGTAACAATATTTACGATAGTAACTACAATAGAAATAAAACTTACATTCATTTTGTGTACTTCGACGAGATCTTAAAACACTCGAATTAACAGTAGCTAAAGTAGCTACTGTTAATAATAGAGAAATCAGCAATTTCATTTGTTTATAAATTAGAGAGTAGAATTTTTTGTCCACTTTTATTTAACAAACCTATACAGTGAAAGACTTGTTTTTATAATGTGCCCCCCTTAGAGGAGAATCCCGTTTATATAAAGTTGTTTATGTTAAAATGCAGAAGGGGTCATGTACTGGTAATTCCCAGACAGATTTGTTTATAATCCAATTGTATTTATTCGTTTGTTTATTATTGCGATTAATGTATAAATAAATTTATTGAACTATGATCTAAAATGGGTGTTGATGGAGTTTATCATTATTATCGATGGGTAATATCCCTAAAATTATCACATTTGTCTGTATTGTTTTTTTTTTTTTTTAATTTAAAATAATTGAATCGTTTAATTTAAAGTTCCACGAAGTACATCATAGGAGATTATTCTAGATTTTTCCCCGTACAGAATAGGAATTTTTTTGTTGTATTTAAATTATCGTCTTCAAGACTAAAATGAAAGTTTGTTTTTGTTTGTTTTTTTCCGTTAATTTTGAACTCATCACAGTCATCACATAAATAGAAAGTCTCAACTTATTATCAAGTCGTTATTATCAAATTATTTCAAGTTGTTGATAACAGAACAAGGAAATGTAGTGTTAGTATTTTGTGAATGAAGTGATGTGCAGTGTCGAACGAATGGAAACAGGTATTCATCTAACAATTTCTTCCTTAACAGGATAGATGTTTTCTTTGTTGTATTCACGTCTTATCCTCTTTCATTATTAGGGATGAGCTTTGTAACAAGTGAAAAATAGATCATGTAAATCAGTAGTTAGCTCTATACAATAGAACTCGATTGTATATGTACACCTCTCTGTCTAAGAATGATAGCAATATGGGCCTTATCGATAAAAGCGTTTCTAAAATGCAAAAAATGGTCAATACCTATACAAAAATAAGTAAAGAATCACTACAGATAAAACTCCAGAATGTGTAGATTAAGGCTAAATTTTCTTGTTTTCAAAAATCGTCATTTTCATTGAAAAAAAAATCGAGGAAAATTGCAAATTTTTCCTAATTTATACAGAAATTCTATTTATAAACAGGTCGATGGCTGTTTTAAATCATACCCCAAAGTACGTCAATATGACGTCAATTTTAAGTCATTTTGGGACTTTTGACGTCGGGTCACCAATAACTGACGTTACTTATACGTAATTTTGTCAACGTATTAAGGACGTAAGTTCAGAAGTCTTTATAACGTCATAAACACGTCTTTGTCTATTTGAAATTAGTTCCCTTTCCATCCATATAACTGGCCCTTTGTCTTTTGAAATACTTTAGTGGGGGATGCATGATTGTGTATAAGTACAAGGTAACCACAAATCTCTCTCTTTCTTGTTTCGACGAAGTTTGAGTCTGCACAGTTTATTTTACTGTATTGGCTGTATCTTATTTAGTAGGTATTAATGAAGTGCTTTCTAACAGAATGGCTTACCGTTAACTTTCTAAAGGCGGATTTCTACCGTCCGTTTGATAAAAATCCACCTTAAAGGTATTATAGCGATATTATTGTTAATTTTAGATGTATTTGAATTGAACCATTTCCATGGCGTTTGTAGGAGCGGAATTTAGTGAAAATGATAATGGTGAGTGCAGCACGAATAGCATTGCTGTTGTAAGTAAGAAGTGGTTGATTCCAAAGAAAAAAGGAGTCTATTAGGCTGCCTTTAGATAAGCTTTAATAGACCATCAAGAGATGAAGGATGATTGGGAGTTATACAAAATTATTAGATGTTTTTTTGATTGATCTATTGATTATTTTTCATTAAGAGTCTTATTGATTGTCAAAAATGGGATTTTGACTTCGTGATTTGATAATTTATTTATTGTCAAAAATAATTATGGAAAAGCACTGAAAAAATTAAGTTAGCCGAAAGCACCAAAGCAGCAAAGTGATGAGAATAAGGAATGTTTACATCTGTAAGATCTGTAACTATAGGTACAATAAATTTATGTAAATCTATTAGCCGTAATTCTATTCAAATTGCTTACTTATTGTTAGTGACCAAAAAATAACTTTTATTTAACGTCATTTTCACGTGTAAACCTGACGTGTTTGTGACGTTAAAACTTGACGTCTATGGGATGTGATATATTTTCGTCATTTTGACGTTACACTAATGTCTTAGCTCAAGTCGTGGCGACGTAAATGATGACCTAACTTGGATGTCAATATGACGTCACCTTGCTGTTTGGGAAGTGATTAAACTGAGATTTGTTAACGTGTAGCGTGGAGGTCAACAACTGGCGATTGTTTAATGGAAACATCGGCCAAAAAATTTCAAATAAATTGATGCACACGTTAGCACATCTGACAATAAATTCAATGTCAAGGCAAGATAAACAAAGCAGGTCAATTCTTGGCGACAGATTTTCTAAGGTGTAGGTTTAAATGATTACAAACCATTAATGCAAAGATTTGTGTTAGAGATCACATTGATCCTAATGTGCTGTGATGTGCCAATAGTATTGAAATCTTAAATATGGGCGGGGCTAAAAAAACAATCAGTGGCGTCAATAAAATTTTAACAATTTACATACAAATAAATACGAAATTAAAACAATTTATTATCAATTGAAAGTATCATACAATTATAGATGTTAATTAATTAATTATTGTATGATACTTTCAATTGATAATAAATTGTTTTAATGTCGTATTTATAAACAAATTTAAAATCTATTCTCGGCGCTACTGAATGTCATTCTAAACAATCATGGCTGAAAGTTGAATACTATTGGCGATTATGCAAACCGCAGCCGCCTCAAGGGCAGGTACGAAAACGAGCGATTTCCCCTCTCAGCCCGAAAAGTGCGGCATTACACTAATGCAAATTTATGTATGGTCGTGTAAAATTTTATTAAAAACAATATTTACAATAACAATCATCTTTTTAATGAAATCAAAATAGTTTTGGTGAATAACAATAAGTACAAAAAAGAAATTCTTAAAAATAATAAATAATTTAACAATTTTTATCATTAATAATGTCCACATTAATTTCATCATTTATTTGTGTATTTTCATTATTTTCATTTTCACTATGTTTGTTATTAACTTCATGTACAGCAGGCATTTCAATATTATCCGGTGGTATTGTTGTAATAGTACCATCATCATCATCAACATCAATACCCATAGTAGCACCTAATTTACTAGAAGCTTGTTTAAATGTATCACTCAGTTTTAATTGTACAACATTTATACACATAGACATTAATGCTAAACCAAATACAAGATAAACAATCGAAACAATCATACATAGAACATTATCTGGTACCATATCACCAAAACCAACAGTCGACATTGATATAAATACGAAATAGAATGAATCAAAGAAATCCCAATCTTCCCATATCCAATAAATCAAACCACCCAATAATATATAAACAATTAATATAAATATAGCTAATGAAATTGGTAAATTAAATTCATCATCTATTTCAAAATTTGATATTGCTGGTGTTGGTGTTTCATCAGTTATTGCAGCACCAGTGTGTTGTTCTGGTGGCACACTTTCCGGATCAACGAATGCTGATGGACGACGAAATGTTGCAATTTCGTACATCATTTGGGCACCTTTGAAAATTTCCTAAAAAAAACAAAATGTATCGAAATTAAATCCATTCAACGTTTTGTTGTTTATCAAACCTTAACATGGGCGGTTTTCCGTACTCTACGACAACTTCCTGTGTAGTAAACTCGCCGTACAAACGACCAGAAGAATTTAATGCATCTTGTGAATAATTTACCAAAATCAGTTAATGCCAAAAGGAATAAAGGGATGCCAATGATGGCATAGACGATCGTTAAAATTTTACCAGTTCTAGTTTCAGGATAAATATGTCCGTAACCTGTAATCAAATAAAATCGATTATGATTTGGTTAAATTTTGTAAACAAATTACCAATTGTTGTTATAATTGTTAAACAATAAACTATCGAATTAAGAAAACTCCAAGCTCTTTGACCACTATATGTTCTCATGCCAGCTTCATGAGCTGTATGCAATTCTTCTTCGAAATTACGTAATTTATTACGTGCTAATGATTTCCAATCATCTTCACGTAAATTATGACTTTTCAACCATAATAAATCGATAAAATCACGTTTAACACGTTTCACACCGCATTTATAAAAATTTTCAAAACTACCCTCAATGAATTTAAATATAAAACCACCAAAACCACAAAATAACAACAATAAAAACAATTTGATCATACAACGATTTCGTAAAGTTTTAATTCGACGACATTCATCTTTCATATCGATTTTAAAATGACGATAATTTGTTATCAATTCACGTAATTTATAAGTTGATAAAACACTAAATAATTGCCCCAATTTAAAATCGGGTTGTATTACAACTTTTGTTGCGATAACATTTGCTGTTGTCGGATCTAAAATTTCGATGATTTTCGATGAATTTCTAACGTGATTGGTTTTTTTACGTTTACGTAAAAATTCACGAGCTTCACTACGTAACGGTTTTGGACTTGGTGGTTTCGGTTCTGGTATAATCAAACTATTCTCCGATAATTTCCGTGATGGTGTCGATTCTAGATCTAATAATTGAGCTTTACGGAAACTTTCAATTAGTTCTTCTTCGGTAAAGGCGAAAGGTGCTGATTGGCTACGTTTCGCTTTTTCCTTATTTTTGCGTAATTTTTCACGACCACGATTTGCAACCGCTGTCAAACTCTTTTTTGTTTTGCTCAACAAATTCTCAACTTCTGCTTGTACTAAGCTTTCACGACGTTTAAATTCTTCAAACATTTGTTTTGGGATACTATCGTTTTGTTTGATGGAATCCTGAATTGGTGGTGGTATTGTTGGTGTTTCGATTTCGGGTTGCGGTACCGATTTGGATCTGGGTTGTTTCTTTTTGAAGCTTCTAGTCCGACGTGGTCGTTCCGGTATTTGTTGATCATCATCTCGGATATCTTCATCTGCATCGATTTGACGTACCGGTGTTTGTTCACGTGTTTTATTCAAATTACCACTACGTCGTTTTGTGAAATTTCGACGTTTTTTCGCCACAGTTGCACTTAACACTTGTTCATCAGTGATCATTGCCTCAAATCTTGCTAGATTATTATCAATTTCCGGGGGTTTTTCGTGATTTTCACCATTTTGTTGAACAAAAGATGTTTGTGTAGTATCCATAATGACGAGACTGGATATTTTTAGATACACTCCCGGTATATTCTAGGACTTTAATTTTTTTGTTCGTCGTCTATTTTTTGGCTCTCAAAGAGATGGCGCTTACATTTAAATTAAACTGTGGCTAAATTTACGTGACATAATTTGTGAAATTTCCCACACATAAAATTCGGTGGGTTGTTTCATCTCATATAGATTTTTTTCGTTATGGGAAATTATATTTTCAACATTTCGACAATATTTCTAAATTAAAACGCCCCCAATTCATCTATTTATAGAGAATGTTTAAATTTTTGTTATTTGCCAAATGATATAATCGAGAATTTTCAAAAGTATGATAAGAATGATATGACGTCATTTTTATGACGACAAATTTTCCAAATTCTCTATTGTAGAGCGTCGTTAAAGATATGTAAATAAAAATCGGTGCCAAGTTGGAGAAAATAATAAACTAAAACAGATGCATTTACCGGTATATCACTAATAATAATTTTATTCGATTTTAAATAGTTCCTTATTACTATTTTTATTATTATTATTAGTTAATTATAGATTTGAGAGTAGATTAGGGAATATTAGAGAAAATTTGAAAAACTTCCTTCAGATAACCACCTGTGCCAGCACTTGACTCTAATTAGTATTGTTGCCAACAATGCAGTGTTGAAATGCTTCAACCTAATTTTTAAAATAATCCATAAAGACGACGGATGAGCGACTTTTTGTTTTGATGGATTCATTATAGTCAAAACATATAATGGTCAAAAAAACGGCATCCTACACTTTTGTCTCGTCACTGAAAATTTTCAAAAATCAGGCTACAGTTCAAAAGCCCAAGTTTATTTATACAACATTTTGAAATATTATATGACAGCTTTAAAGCATCGTTTATTTGTTTAATAAAGTAAATAAAATGGATTTAGATTAATATTAAACCAAACTTTTGAAAAAATTTCAAATTGTAAATTATGAATCATCGATTGAAAGGGCGAATTTTGCCAAAATCCAACAAAGACATTAATAAATCATTAATTATTTTTGGTAATCTTTCCAAAAATTTTCAGTTATTCACCAGTAAATCTTTGTTGTTTTTTTTAATCATTTTGTTTTCGCCGTTCAGATCTATTTCCGCTGATCTTCTTTTGTAAATCTGAGAAAAATTCTTAAAATACCTATAGAATATGCCAGATTTTGTCGTAAATTGTGCCAAAACAAATATACTTCTTTTGTTGATTTCGAAAAAAACAACAACAATAAACCACCACTTACCGATACTGGTGTAGATTGTACCACAGAATACAATAGCATTACCAAATGACCAACGTTTATCTTTCGTATTGCCAACAATCAATTTATGATTATTATACCAATCGATAAATGTTATTTCATAATCTCTTAATTTTCGTACAGCTGTACCTTCCCATTCATCCCATGATGTCTGTTCTGGCATTACAATTGATAAATTTCGTAATTCCCATACTAATTTGTGACGAAGTGCGTGCAGATTGTGTTCAACACGAGTCTCATTTTGGCCTAAAATATCAAAAATTACTATAATTTCAAAAAAATCAATCCATACACAGAATATACCTTCGATAAATTCAAACATAAGAGCACCCCCGATTGTGTATAAAATCAAAACAATCGATAGGAACATATGTGTAAACCATTTACGACTCCATGATCGTACTTTGTTGTAACACCACAATGAGCATTTTTCACCAACATCCAGTCCTGATTTTGTAAAATCTTTAATACCATGGAATTGATCGAAGGCAAACACTGAATTTTTACGATTATAAATTGGGGTATGTGCAGTTCGTTGTGTTGTTGCTGTTACAGCTGTTGGTTGTTGGTTTATTGTCGCTGATGGTGGTGGAATTATTAATTTTGGACGTGTTTTTTTGAAATCCACCTGTTTCTTAGGGGCAGGTGGTTGATTTATTGTTCTATTCGACAGAGATCCCGATTGTGATTTAATTGAATTTGTCTCACTTTCCATTGCTTATTTTATAATTCTATATACACTATTGTAGTTTATCACAGTTTTCGTATATATATATTGTTACTCTTTTGGACCACTAGATACACATTTACATTGTTAATGTTTCTTGCAAGAGGTTTTTATTATGTTTTCGGTTGGTGCCAGACTGGCATGACAAAATAGTCTAGGAGTTTACTACAGGAGCGTCCCGACGTTCTCCCTCTCTCTGGGCGCCTGTAGAGAAATGACGCCACCAGGAGATCAAATTGTCGTCTTGAGGTTATCAATATCTCTACTTTGATTTGTTTCACTATTTGTCACACTCATTACTACCAATCAATAGAATAAAAATTACGAAAGTTTAGGCTCCTGTAGAATTTATTTAAATAATATTTACAAAGTACGTCGGTGGATTTTTTTATTTAAAAAAAAAAAACATGAGATCTTTATTTTTGCCAATTGACACGTTATTTACTGGAAAATAACTCTTTAATAACTGAAGCATGAAATTTATTTTTGGATTCTTAGCTGTATCGCGAGGGATGAATCATTAAAAGTTAGTCGTCATCTTTTTGGTAGAAGACATGAATTATTATCATTAACGACAGAAGAGGTGCAAATTATATGAATTCTATTAAAAAATTTTGAAAGTTTTCCATTAACAAAAAACTGTGATTTATTGGTGCCATCAATTTCAAATAATTGGAATCTCAATCATTAATTTTTAATGTTAATGTTGAATTTTTTTTCCAAAATAAAGATTAATGGAAATGAACTGCGATAACGTAACAATAATGACGTTGTAGTTAAATTTAACTACATTCGTTATAATTATAAACAACGAATGAATCCTACGTTATAAATATAGAGTGGTGTATGTTTTGCTTTTTTTTTCATAATTTGATATAAATCATTGGGCGAAATTCAAAATTTATGAAGTGATACCATTCCTGAAAAAATATCTATAGTTCGTTTCCTGTAAAATTATCGAACTTACGCTGAAGTTCAATAGATGGCGTCGTTTTAAGTTTCAGGATTATGTTGAGAATCAGACTGAAAAATTAGTAGTAATTTTTTTATCGATTTCGTTTTGATAGGTACACGATGTCGCTAATACTCATGTAATAATTAATCATTAATGTTTTTTATGATTGTTCGTTTTATCGAATTACCGCTGAAAGAATCTGTCGTCAACAGACTTGTTAGATGTCAATCATAACTTTATGTTAATCCAATTAAAATTTCAACTCCTCTCGATCTGCCACATTGTAGAGCTTCCTGGCTTTTGTTGTTGTTGTTTTTTTTTTTAATATTATTTAGGCCTTTTTAGTAGTGTAGCGTCTGCTCGTGAAAGCTGTCCGTTTCTTCTGTACGAATTGTCAGAATGATGATCCTTCAGTCGTATTAATGCTGGGGTAAAAAAAAATTGAGATCTGCCTAGGATTAATGAACGAGCTTTTTCCTTCCGATTTCATTCGACTTGATACAGAATTAGTGCTGAAATTTCCACTGAATTTCTTTAGAATCATCCTTTATTTGTAGTGAAATTACAAATCTATCATGATTAACTAGGAGTAAACTGTAATCATCATCAGGAATAGAAACATGAATGATATGGGATTCAAGGAAGGCTGATTTTGAGAAATCGGGTTTTAACGAGAAAATAAAAGGTTTTTGATGAGAATATTGAATGGTTTCTTGAAAAATCACATTCTTATAGTTTCAGTAACTGCTGAAAGTAAGCAATGTACAGGTCAAAAAGAGTCTCACAGTAGCTAGTCCAAGAATCGCTGAAGGTTTGTTTGTTTCTTGTTTCTGAAATTAATGAAAGATTATACTGTCTGTCACTATGTACACCACCCGGTATTAGTTTTTTTGTCAAAAGTAGAATGTTACGAAACAGAACTTTTTATGCGTCAAAGCACTGTAAAAACAGGAACAACGGGATAATAGATAAAAGTTAGCTGCTTTTAAAACACAAGAAGTAGAAGACCTCGCTGTTTTGTTGTTTATTTTGCTATTTTATTTTCTTTTAATTCATCAAGAATTGACGACGCACAGCATCTTTGTTGCAGAATAGTAAATTATTCAATTAACAAGAAATTTGGTCAATATCGAACATTTCCTGAAATTTCAAAGATGACGTTACTTCGAACCCTCAGGATCATGTTGCTGAAATTTCCCCGAAAAAGAAGTTTTAAAGGTTTCTTTCTATCAAAATTTCAAGCTGAATTAAAAATTTTCAGTTGATTTTACAGTAAAATCTACAAGATGTCGCTGATAGTCATTTATTGATCAATAATTACCCTCTTTGTTGGAACTTTTTTCTTTTAACTTTCGATTTCATCCAATTGTTACTGAAAGAATGCACTATCAGTGGATACATTTATGGACAACAATGGGATCTTTTAATGTATGGTAATTGAAATTTTCCAACTGAATCGATATTTTTTTGTTGAATACCATTTTCAGCTTCCTATCTAGTTTTTTCCGCTGTTTCTTTTTTTTATTTATTTACTGATACACAGGTGAAAATTTCCTAATACTCGCTTTTGTTATAAAAATTTGCAAATTATCTGTTTCTTTATCATTACGGCTTATCAAACTGGTTGAATTGAGGGTTTGGAAAAAGTTTCCATTATCTGTGTCGGATTACTAAACGACTCCTTCATATTTTAGTTCAGTTAATTCCACAGAGGATTAGTGGTGAAATTTCCATTGAATTTTCCCTAGTATTACCGTTTAATTCTAATAAAATCAGAAATACATCCGTAATGATGATGATGATGATGATGATAATGGTTTGATCGACAGAGAAAAAAATTGATCATCAACAGAAATAAAAAATCAGCATCAGATGTAGGAGAACTCGATTTTCATAAATAAAATTCTAATGGAAAACTGATAGATTTGTTGATTAAGGAAATCGAAGAGTTTTGGAAAAATTTCAATTTTTTTTTAATTTCAGTGAATGCTGAAAAATTCATATACGAAAATACGAAAATTAAGTACCTACTCTTATTTAGAAAATTTATTAATATTTTCTCCAGTTTTAATAACTGGCAGTTATGTTTGATTAAAGCTGAGTTGGGTTTCTGTTTTATTGATATGACGGAAAATTCATAATTGTCGGTAATATTTCAATAAATTGGAATTTTTCCACGACTAACGATTTCTGTATTTATAGAGAAAATTGTCGATTAAATCAACATTTGTTCCATTTATTCGATAACATTTTCTATAAATGTCTGTTTTATTTGTGTGTTATTTGTATCATAATGTCATTATTGTTTGATAACATTATTGGTCAGTTGTGATAAAGCTATAGTCCTTAACCTACTTTAATTTGAAACAGTAGAGGCCACAATAAGCCAAACAAAATCTGCATTTATTAACCATTGACACTCGTGTATATTGCAACAAGAAGAAGAAATGAGAAAAACTGCATCCATTGATTTTGTCATCTGAAGTTGATTATCCTTAATTGATTTTTAGGTTAGTCTAGTTTGAGTAGGATTGTAAAATGAGTCGGATATCTCTAGCAATGATGATAAGTTGGGTGAGCAACTTTTAATGGCGCCACTCAAGTTGCCGCAACACATTGGATGGAGAGCGAGAGTCGGCCCTGTAGTGTAAACGACATGAATGCATCTTGGGGTGTTTTCAATCTATAAAGTTATATGAATCATAAAAATCTCATTGAGTTGGTTGCTCATAACGAAAAAAGCTTTAAGGCTGATGAGAGCACTAAAATAAGTTTCCCAGGCACAAGTATTTTATTGAAATTTAGACAAGGAATTCTCGTTGTATCGAATACGGAATAGATGTAGTTACAAGGGAAACAATTTCCTGCAATTTGATATTGCTGTTATCAAGTAAATTGTCAGGGAGATAGACACTAACAATTCTATATGTTCAAACAATTTTTTCGTAAATAATTCAACATCTCGGCCAATTTCATTCTATTTGATTCTACTTTTATTATTTATTTCTTTTTATGAACTGTATAAGAGAGTAAAAACTAGACTAAAATGATGAATTATTGAAATTTCCATCATTTAAAACCTTCTTTAGATAAGGATAATTGGATAGGATGTTGCTTTTATATTATATTAGAGAAAAAAAATTGCGACATTTTATATCTTTACTTGTTGACAGATCTATCGAAATTTTAACAATCATATCGTTAAAGCCTAATAATTACAGTACTCGCCGCTTAACATGATCAATTTAGGGTTCTCGTTGCTGTTACTAACTGTAATATAAGGCAAAGACTCGAACGATCTGAGCCGAAAAGCCTTTGTTTATCTCGTGATACAATATTTTGTAGATACGTGAAGGTTAGAAGAATGAAATTCTAAATTTAAACAGTGAGCCAGTTAAGCGGTAACCACTGTATTTATAGAATTAGTTACTAGCTGTATTAACAAAAAATTGTAAAGGGCGAAAATGATTTGTGTTGATTTCAACTTTTATAAATTCAATTTTCATTATGAAAATGGTAATATTTTCCACATTAGCTTATGAATAAATTGTGGTGAATTTGTGCTAATATTTAATTTATAATTTCAACACGATTCCTGTCTACTTTGTCTTCCAGATATTTCCTGAAAATTTTCCAAATCATTAAAAATCAATTATTACGTTACTTTTCAAAGATTTACCAGTTTTTTTCGCTAATAATCGTAAAAATTTTCGGACTTTCTATACCGTTAAATCTTGTTGATAAACAAATAGTATAAGCACCCATATTTTCAAAAACCAACCAATCACCAAAACTCATTTCAGGTAATAGACAATTTGGTTCGACACAATCTATACTATCACAAGTAGGCCCCCAAATTGTACTCAAATATAAATGTGAATTTTCATCAAATTTCAATGGTTTTCCTGGTAATTTTTCATTAAGTAATACAGCCATAAAACTACCATAAACACCATCATCAATAAAATAATGATAATGTTTGTTATTATTTTCCACATTTTCAATTTTAATCGTATGAATATTAGCAGACAGTGTAAATGCTGAACTGACAAAATAACGTCCTGGTTCTGATATTATATCAATGCTTAAATCAGGAAAGTAATTATCTAATGCTTCATTAATAATTTTAGCTGTTGGATCGATTGTTGTACCGATTTCGCCAAGATAACCACCACCAATATCTAAGAAATTGAAGTTATAACCGATTTTTTGTGCAATTTTAAATATTTCACTAGACTTCTTTATAGCTTGTCCATAAATTTCTGGATTTTGACTCGATGAACCTATATGGAAAGCTACACCAATTACATTAACATTTAATGTTTTGGCAAATATTAATAATGGTTCCACATCTTTATCCGGATCACAACCAAATTTCCCACCTAATTTATACAATGCTGATGGATCATCATAACGTATTCTTAACACTGTTGTAGCATTTGGACAATATTGTTTAATTTTGTATAATTCTAATTCACAATCAAATGTCATCTTCAATACTCCTTTATCAGCTGAATATTTTAAATGTGCTGGAAATTTTGTCGGATTTGCATAGATAATACGATCTGGTTCAATTCCCAATGATAAGATCTGTTGGATTTCTTGTCTAGAAGCACAATCGAAACCGGCACCAAGTGCCGCCAAGATCGCGATGACTGGTTCATAAGAATTACACTTAATTGCTGTAAATTTGTTTAAAAATTGTTGGTGTTTTAGAGAAAAAGACGAACTAACTCACCATAATAAGGTTTAACTCTTGGAATCTTTTCAATCCAGTTCATGTATTTGTAGACAACATCATTAAGATCACAAATATAGAAAGCTTCCTTCTGTTTGTTATTGGTGAGCTTGCTGATAACGGTTGATGTGTTCAAGTTGGTTCGGTAGATTGTGGAATTACGACCAAGCATTTTTTTCGTTTATTAAAAACGTCTATCAAAGGTGAACTGTAATATGCAGTTCCGCAGCATCAAAATATATATCCAATGATATTATCAGAGATAAGGCGTTATTTATTTATATTTATTATTAAAAGATTAATTTCATGTTTGGTTTAAGATTTGTAAATTAATAATAACAATGGATTTAGCAGTGACTTAACATGATGTTTTCAATACGTTTTCAAAAAGAAATTTCCTCTATTCTAGCGTTTATGATAAAATTGAGTTAGTCAATTCACCGTGGGGTTACTGTAAATGGTCGATGTTCGCAGATGTTTTAATCTATCTAAGAACGTTAAGGATTACTTTTCGTTACAGATTAATTTTGTTTTTCATCAACAATTCTACGAACTTTCATTACGAAGATTAGTTAAATGTTAGAACAACAAAAAATATTGTTATTCCGATATTTTACTGTTTAAAACCGTTTGTTTCTTTCTCTACATGGTACGATGAATCTTGTTTAACTTTTAAAAGGAAATCAACAACACCATTATTCTCGATAATCTTTCCGCACGTCTTAAACAAATTTCCATTTTGGACAATCAGAATAGTACTGTTGACTCTTTGTACATGGTAATTGAAAAGTTTACAGGACGAAATAAGCACGTGCTTAGAAACCGTTGAAGTCAGAAGCCTACAGAAGGATATTTTTCATTACTGCATGGTAAAAAATATATCAACTCTTATTTCTATAAACAGAGCATTTATATGTGGAGGGCTTTAGAAACTTTCGACGCGATTGTGGTGCAAAATGCGTTTAATTTCCTCATACGAAGGGTTTTCGTTCAAGCTATTCTGTTTCATAAGTCTTTAAGACTGCGGTTTCCTCATACAGGAAATGATAAATCTTAACTTTGACAACAGGAAAATTGAAAAGTAATTTTGCATAAGTACCAGATTTGCTATTTAGAAAGTTTTGAAACATGTAGAGATGAAAACTGATCGAACCAGCTCTTTATGAAGCAATTCTAGACATTATGACTTCACAACTACCCTTCTGCAGAAACTTTTGCCAAGTGGGTGCATACATTGGGACTTTTACTTTATTACAGACCGGAAGTTACACTACAATAAGAGCAAATTAACCCCTCAATCGTATCATACGCTACTAGAATCGATTTAAACGCTACTGAGAATGTCTGTCTGTGAGATCATGATCAGCCTTAGAAGCGAGATCGAGACTTTCTCGGAATTCTACAGATTAGCTAGTCAGTCAATAGTCACCATGGAAATTGATAAAGCAGACCCTAATGGTTTTTTGTTTTTTAACGTAGCTGGATTCAAAATATTTAGAATTGCTTAAATCATAAAAATTAAAAAAATTATCAGAGATTATATGAGTTTTATTCAGGTGGAATTTTTCATGTATTTACCTACCTTTAAGTGTAATAATATGTTTTTAAAACAATAACAAATTTTATTAGGCTTATAAATATGGGAAATATTCCAAAATTTACATCGGCATTTAGTCGAATATCTCTGCAATTGTAAAATTTTAAATTAAATGGATTCTACATAAATAATTCCAATTGATGGACAAAATATTAAGCCAGGTCCACATATGCGTCTTCGTATACGAATGTTCGTGTACGAATATCGAATATGATGAAGAAACATTCGGTATTCGTGTACATGACACACAACAAAGCACACGAAGATTTGCTCTAGCCCTATTGTACCGTCCACCTATGGGTGTACTACTGTTTCCATCATTGCAAATATATTCGTGCACGAAAATTCGCTCACGAACATGGGCTAACGAACACGATCATTTGTACACGCATATGCGGACCTGGCTTTAGACTTTCGTGAATTTGAGAAACACAAAGTTGAATAAAATCGACGATTTATGTCTTCATATTTATCTTAATGTTTATTGAACTATAGTTTGGTTATTAGTAACTTGAAAATTTCGTTTACTAATAATTTGGTTCCCAAAGGGTCAAAACTTCCTTTCATAACACCATACATATATATACTATTATAACCTTCTGGGCATTTTACGAATAATCAAGTTGGTTGATTCAGTTAGAGTTAACTACAAAACTTACTTAGCCTTTATAAGCAAGAAAGTTGATAATTAGTAGTCTAATTGTTTTAAAAAATTGTCTAACAAGAAAAATTTAAATTTGAATTAATTCAACAATTAATTAATTCAGTGATAATAATGTTATTTGATTACTTTTAAGATATAACTGGCTTATCTTGTTGTCTATATATATATGTAACGTCTTCCTATACAATGCCCTAGAGATATGTTAATTTGAATAGAGGCGTAAATGTTGACAAGGTTCGGTGTCAAGTTGGAGGGTAGCTTATTGTTGAGATAACAAATGTCTTTAATGTAGAAACATCAACATTCGAGGCCGAATTGTTTCATGTTATCGACTATTTTTAATAACAACACCAACAACAACAAGGAACGAGCTAATTATTATTTCTCTACTAGAATAGTGAGTGGTGGAAGTGATTTGTGTTCATCTAATTTATTAATTTATACTGCGATATTATCGATTTGTTTATACAACACAAATAGATAAATAAAACCATCAAATACGCGTATAAATTCAACATAACCACGGGAAATGTTATCAGAATGGATCAGAGAAGCTTTTCAGTTTTATTTTTTTACCAAAATATTCAAGTTTTTCGTCCAGTTATTATTCAACTTTTGATGTTGAATTGGCTGAAGTCGCTTTAATATTCCATTTTGTGTTTACTTTATTATTGTTTTTTTTGCTCTACATAATACAGTTTGTTTTAAAATTGAATCGACCACCAAAGTGGTGAATTTATATGGTTGAAATGACAATTCCACATGAATCGAAGGAAAATGCTCTGCAAAAATTTCCTACTGGTCTCGTTTCTAGTTTTATTTTGATTGACTTGAAACCAACAAAATTATCGATCGGATATCTGCATTTGAATGGTGAAAATAAATGAACTGTAACGCACACACACACGTCTATCTCTCTCTCTCTCTCTCTTGAATTCATTCAACTCACAACAAATTACTGTTCGATTTTTAGTTGCGACTGAAAAGATTTCGTATATAGATTCACTGAAGATTGATGATTGTTGTTCGCTTAATTGTTTTGTTACGATTGTTACACGAAAACAATACGGGTTCATTTACAATTTAGAAAGAAAAAATATATTCTTCCGCCTGTCAGTTTCTCTACTGCTTCGTTCGAATTCAAATTAGACTGGATGCTTTTCAATGTTGCAGCAACAACAACAACAACAACAACAACAACAACAGGGTTTGATACTGTATGAAAATTCGCTATTATAATATTTAACGTTCCAAGAATAGAAGCAGGTGTGCATTTGTTGTTAGAACTTAATTGAATTTTAACGTTTCATCTTTAAGGGATGAAAGAAATATGAGACTGTTTTAAAGCAGGAATATTTCCAAAGCAATTTCGCCTCGTCCCTTTTGCCATTTTTTCTTTGTGCTCTTTTTTTTTTTAAAGACAAAAAAGTAGAGCTACAAATTTGATGGTAATATTCGTCAAGTTCCTACGTTAATTACCTCGTTATTTTTCATCATTCCCTCATTAGGCGCTTATTTTAATATAACTTATTCTGATTTATTGTAAGGTTTTTTTCGGTTGTTTCCATTATTACGAGGAAGATTAAAAATGGTTTTGGTGTTAATTAACAATAAAAAAAAAAAGAAAAATAAAAAATTACCACATTTAACTGTACAGTAACCATATTCGGTTCTATTATAATGCAAATCTGGATTATCATTTGAATTTCAGGACGCCTGTTCATGTGAAACTGATTAGTGTAATGTTTGTATTGTTTTCATAAAACAGTGTAGCAAATACAAGTTGTCTGTTGACAAATTCACAAAGTTGAAGCGATTGTGGATCTGTTAATTTTTAGAAAACTGGAAAATTTGCGTGTACCGACCCTTTTTTTTAGAAACTACAGTTTTTTCGTGGGCTGTCCTATTTCTTTCTCAGATGACTACAAATAACTAACATCACCGTCAATATTTATGGCAAATTTAACGCCTAAAAATTTTGAAATCCCAATATCTGTTTCTACTGTTGGCGCATCCACCATTTCTACAAATCAATTTTTTTCCGGAATATTGAAGTAGAAATGAACTCGATATGTTGAGAGTTCCTGAAGCTGAAACAATCGTTGTTCTGGCAAATTTGTAGAAAATAAAGGAAAAGATTGTGGAAACCATAAAATTCAAAATTTTTTAAGTAGGTTTTCCAGTTTCTTCTCCGAACATTATTTTATTTGAAACGTATAGAATGTGCCACTGAAATTGGTCTATTTTCCAATTAAGATAACTTCCTGATAAAGCAGTAACATCTAATAATGTTGACCAATTGTATGGTCGATTATTGGCGCATCCACCATTTTTCCAATATCCACATTATCAGAAGAGTCATAGAAACAGGGAAATTTACCAAAATGGAAATATTTGTGAAAATTATCGAATTTGTTGAATGTTTGAATGGAATCAACAAATTGTCCATTGTCTCGGAATAAACTATAAGATCATCCATTCAACCGCTTGTCAACCACAAAGTCAATACAATTGTTCCGAATGCTTGATACTGGTTTAACGGATGACATACAACGACAAAGTTTTCCATTTCCTTCCTTCAAAAACTATCAGCAAACTTCGAATAGAATAGAAGGTTTACGTAAAGTCCAAAAAATGTTAGTTTTGTTGAAAAACTATCTACATCAACAATAACAAGTCTTCGAAAAATACTTTCGCAGCAAATCTATCAATATCTATTCTAGTATTGTTTCGTAAATATATGGAAACACACATGGGAATGTGATAAATGAAATTTCCAATAATAAACAAGTACATATACTCATCTTGTACAGAGATTTATTCGATTTTCCATCAACAATCTTATTGTGAAATCGAATCAATAGGATAATATTTCAAATAAATAAATAAATAAAAAAAAATTGCTGTTGTTTTATATGAAATTTTAAATTGAAAACATGTCGTAAAACTGCTGTCCAATCGAGTTTTCACCGCGTATTATTAATGATAATGGCTTGAGGTCTTTTGTGAAATAAAACAAAAGCAGCTTTGGTTAGCGAGAATGAGTCTGGGTATAGGGTTATACACGAGCAAGTTCCATCACAATACGTTTATTACACTATCATTATAAAATATTTTATTATACAAGATATAGAAGAATAAAAGCTTGATAATTATGGTGGAATGAACTATATAGGTACACCTATATTGTAGATTCCTGCTATAAATTACTTATTGATTTGAGGGTGGTGGTTATACGTTACGAAATTCTGAACATTATTTTAAGAGATTATAAAGAAAATCGCAATATAATCGTTGCAGTGAAAGAGCTTAAATTGAATTTTTGTTAAACGAGACATAATCTGTATTGTATTTTCAATACTGGTGTAAGAATTTAAATTAAACTGAAATTGATTGACTGTTTAAATTTGAAATTTGAAATATGTTGTTGCATGGAGGCATTAGATTTTTATTTAAACAATTCCATTTTAAATGATTTAAATAAATAAACCATCCATTATCTGAAATGACGGTAATAATAACAATTTATTTCGCATATTGATCATAGATTTGTACAACAAAATCATACCCCTATTTTAAATATGATTTCATTCCATCGAAATCCAATTTTATTGTTTTAAAATCTATTTTAACAGCATCCATTATTATTATCGGACAATTCATATTTCAATAAATTTGTCCAAATTTCCTGTACAATAGTCCCTCGATTTACGCTGTAGTACACGTTTTACACGATGTCATAACATACGCTTTATCTTAAACATTAAATTACAGTAGATCGGTAAGTTTGAGCTTGTTATCAGATATATCTAGATATAGTTTTCTGTTTTATGTCTGAAATTATGATTTTCCCATTTATAACACCACTGTTGGGTGAATAGTAGAGTTTCGCATTCGATTTGCTCAGTTCTCGTAATACAAGACCGTGTAAAGAAGATAATGTGGGACATTTCTACCGCAACAAACCCAACAGACACTTATATATTTATTGTATTATTTAGAGAAATATGACACAATTTTGTTGAAATGTAATCGTATAAATTTGTAACTAAATCCGGAATACTCCTCTATAATACCGGTCATACGTTCGATATTATATCAATTAGTGTTAAATGGGCTTAATGGCTTATATGTGGGTGTTGTGGTACAGTAAAACGGTTTTGTAAACAAACATGAGCCTGCTAAAGTATTGTATGCTAAATCTAGATGTGCATTTGAAAAATGCCTTCCAATGTTATACGAGACTAATGTATTATGTTTTATGAGAAATGGGCCAATATTTTAATGTATTTTAGACAGGCATTGCATTATTTGTGGGCGTATCGTGTAGGACTTCTTCATAAATAACAGTTAGAACGAAAAACGTCATTCTTGTAATTTGTATGTAAAAGTTATTCTCTGCTTTCTGCTGACTTCAGCATCTATTACCGAATCAATTCTGATTGTTCTAATCCAAATATATTTCCTAATAAGTTTCCGTGTTGTTGACTCAACATTCAATACACACTCAACTCAACTTGAGTGTTCCTATTTTGAGATTTTCTGCATTTTCATTACCTCCAAAGAAGCCGTAAACGTTGTCACTAGTCACGTGCAAATTCATCGATCGACATTCCTTTGCTGTTTATTCATTTACCGCTCTCGCATGGAACAAATTACCGGCGTTGGCTGTGTGGCCCGAGCACGTGGGCATCACTCAAAACTGCTGACTTGCGCTGTATGTTGTCCGTGTGGAGACGCGCCTTAATACGAATAAACAAAATTGACTCAAAATAAAAAGTCGGGCAAATACACACAGTACAAACTCTCGTTTTTATTATCTGTTTTTGTTCAACTGTGATTTTGGAGTTTGAATTCGACCCATTTATACATTACTCAATAAGCGATTTATACTTTTTTGTTGAATTTTTCAAACAACTGTAACATTTCCACGATTATTTACCCTCAATATGAACCGCATAATCGACGAATTTTCAAATTGTTTAACATTCAAATCTAAAGTAGGAAGTTGTGAGTGAATATACTGATTTATTTTTTAACAAAAAAAAATAAAAGTTGAAATTGTACGGAAATAACGTACGTTAACATCCATTCCGTTAAATTTCAATTTCAATTCATTTGCCGCTCAGTTTTACATACATACAATTGATGGGTCTCTCTATTTATGCTGAAAGGCATGAAGGAAATGGCAATTAACAGAAAGTATTCTATATTTGTTTCTATTGTAATTAGAATGACCACAAATAGAGTTTGAACTCTGAACATCCACTTTCAGTTGGAAATCTAATGTTTCAAAGGTGTAAATTACCGCAAATTGAAACTGTAATACAGGTCTTTTTATATTGCATTCTTTTATTATGGAAATTAATGATTATTACCATAAAAAATTATCATCATTTCCGTTTTGTGGTCGAAAAGGAAATGGAAAATTTCGATTTTTGTTTAATGGTTTAGAGGAATCATTTCCACTTCAATCAATTTCTTGGAATTGTAGAATTTCCAAGTATCACTTTTTTCCTGATATTTCCTAAAAATAATTCATTATTGTCCACTTAAACTAATCGAAATTTTGATAAAATGTCAATTTATTTGAAACAAATCGACTGAAATCTACTTACATGCGATTTCTACCAGAAATAAATAAATTCAACACTTAATCATCTGATAGACGAAATTTTCAAATTAAATTTAAACATCAATACGTCGACAACATAATCATATTTTCTTAAAGCTTTTAACTTTCTCACCATTAATATCATCACTCTATTTTGCTCTCATATAACACATCTCCATTGTGTCATTCATAATTAATTAAAATTCAAGACGAGACGATTGTGAAATATGTAATTTTCATCATGGAAAAATTTTGATACCTAAACCTTCTTGAATATATTACTAATTTTATGCATTGACATTTTGTCGTATTTCTAAATAGAAGACAGAATCAACAACATCTCTGATTTAAGGGGTAAATATTTGAATTGACAATACAAATATTACAGATGGTGGATTGTATGGAGAAGAAGCAGAACAAAAAAAATTGATTTCCGGGTGATGTTGAACTATTTTCGGTTCTTATTTGCATGTTTTCACAGTTATTATCGAATTGTTTTCGTTCCCAATTCATTCTGTTGATTTTTTTCTTGCAAATTATGAAAATACCAAAAGAAACAAATTTATAAAAAATCTTAGAAGATTGAACGATAGGAAAATGTTCCTGATTTTTAATAACCAAAGTATTATGCAGGAATGTTGGAGATATTCTTCAAAAATCACCATCTCGATACCTACTGTTCTGTCGCTAACCAACCGTGACCAATATTTGAGTAAAGTGTAAATTATTGCTGACAACACCAGTCTTATTGCTTATTTGTGGATAAACATATCAATGTTATCTTTGTTATTCTTGAGTAGTGATCTGTATGCATACAGATAGAGATTGACATCACAACTTTAAATCAATACAACTGTATCTGCTATTATTTAACATCAATGTAGACTCGGTGGCAGTTGTGCCTTGTATTTATCTAGAATAGAGTTTCAATTAACTACACACGTCATGCCCCAGTTAATCATAATTGTAAAGGTTACTATCACCCTTTTAATTTCGTTGAAGACATCGCTATTTATAACATTGGAATTGATTCGGTTGTAAGGCAAAATGAATAGTTGATGTATATATACTACGTATATAAAGAGGGGTTAATTAAGAAAAATCAACGAAATACGTTCTATTAATATTGATAATAACCTACCACCCCATCAACCACTATCAAACTCATCTATCAAACGAATGAAATCTGTTGTTTTGTTTGGGGGTTGTTAATATTTCGACAAACACCTCTAAATACGATTCAAAAGATTAATTGAATACGTGATTGGTGTTGGGCAGTACATAAACTATTCCAAGAAAACAATGAAAAAAATCTACCCCTTTTCCATTATGAATCACAATAAAAATGAGAAATTACTTTATTAATTAACTACCAATCACGTTTCTCTTTATTATTAAAACAAGTTGATGTTGGACGTTTTTTCAACCGTTATATGCTGATTTTTTTCGGTTTTGTAAGCATATAGAATTGAGCAATAGGTTCGATTCAGGCATGTGTAGCCTATCATCAATCAAACAGTGACGTACATGGATGTCTTATGTCTAAAGTTGTGAACAACCCACATGGTGAAATAATTGATGACAACTACCGATCTAAATAGAATTTTCGTAAAATTCTCTTAACCCTGCTCTCTACATTGATATTAGATAATAGAACAAATGCTATTAATCTTAGTTTTCATTAATAATTAAAAGTTTCAACGAAATTTGAACCATAAACTTTTATAACATTATCATGTTTATCATCAAAGTTGAAATTTCATTGTAAAGATTTCCGTTAAGTTAATCTCAAGATTTTCGTTATTTTAAGCTTAATTTTCTTATCGTTAGTAACTTTCAAGTTTAATTTTCAGTCTTAATAATATCTATCAGTACCACAATGTGTGTTGTTTTTTTTCCATCTTGCTATATCTCTTTATGTTTGCTGAAGATTAAAGTTTAACTTTACAAAAAAAAAAGATTAAATTTATTTTTTTTGTTGCTTTTGTCGTCCACAGAAACCATATCAATTGTGTTTATACTGGGTGGATGGTAGATTTCAAGATTTATTACGCAAATGTAATCATTTGACCAAGATTTATTGGTTTTTGAATACCGAAAAATTTCGCCCTTTCTCTGCAGTGGCCTTTAATTGATAATAATTCACTTATCAGAATTTGGACCGATAAGACTGTACAATATAATTGCATAGTGAGTGTGTTTAGGCCCGGTTGTTCTTCATGTAGTAAAGCTTCAGTTAATACTCAACGTATCATTAAAGCAAATTTTAGGCTGGCTTAAAACCGCTTAGTTGTGCGAAGAACAACCGGTTATTAGCGTTAAGCTTTGACAAAGCTAATCATCGAGCTAATCGCTTGAAATTGGGTTATTTCGTTGGAGTGTTAATAGAAAATTTTGTAGAACTCATGCTGTGTCACGGATAGGTTCTGATATTGCTTGATTACGTGATCGAGTAAGCAATAGAATTTACAAGTCTTTTTCGTCTGTACTGTAAATGTTTGCTTTTTAATCATAAAAAAACTTTGGGAAGCTGTTTGAGTTTTAGTATAAAAGAAACAACTGAATCGCCTTTGGTTTCTGGAAAATAATTAATCCATTACTCTATAAAAAATTTTTCTTTTATAAATTTTAATTTCCACAAACTTTAATGGATTTCAAAAGATAAAACTATAAGCGTGACTATTTAACATGCAACATTGACGCTTATCAAACTACACAATCAAAAGTATAACTATAAAAAAGTGGGAAAAGATTACTCTAGATTCATTGTCGCTGTTATTATAGAATTTACACCCTTTTTTCCTCTTTTATCTAGTTTCTTTGAAGTTTTTAATTAAAAAACTATGATTTTTCTGTACTCTTTTGATTTCAAGTGTAAATTTCTTTACTCGAAAATTGAAATTAATATTGAGCTTGTTGCCGGATTATATTGGGTTTTTTCTACTATCTCATAGTGATAGTTAGAGTATAATCTAGAAACCATATTAGATACGTTAAGTATTAATAACAAGTTGTGAAAAGTTCTACAGTATGTTTGAAAGGATTTTTCATAGGAGTTTTATAGGATTAACGATAATAATCCTCCCTTGATATTTCACTAGAACCTATCAAACTTTATTCTCTCGCTAGATATTTATTATTCAGGGTTAGTGATTTGAAGCTATAGTTTCCGTATTTTTTTATTTTTCATTTTACTGTATCTAAAAATGACTTGATAGCAAAATGAGTCTTATCGATACAGGCGTTACTAAAATGAACAAAACGGGCAGTATCTCACAGAACCTGTTTATAAATGAGCAAAGAACCACTACAGCTGAAACTCCAGAATGTGTAGATTATGACAATATTTTTTGGTTTTCAAAAATCGTCATTTTCATTAAAAAAAAAATCGAATACTTCTCGATGTTTCCTATTTTAATTGATTTTAGAGATCTTATCTTGACAGTGAATTCATTGGCAGATGTTTCGTTTGAATTTATTTTTTTTATTTGTTCGTGAGCGATGTTTCCATTAAAGAATTGCCAGTTGTTTAGGTCGACGCTTCTCCTTATCATTACTTGTTTATCCAAAGTGAAGTAGACCACACTTCAGCAAATCTCAGTTTAATCACGTATCTTCGATTGTTTTCAATGAAAATTACGATTTTTGAAAACGTAAATCTTGTCATAAACCATTCTTTGCTCATATTTGTATGTTTTGAGAGATATTGACGCTTTAATCAAGTCATTTTTAGACAGAGCACTATCTATCCTTGTGTTTTTGTTTCGTTTCTCTGAAAAATATGTAAACTGTAGCTTCAAATGACTAACCCTGTATATGCAACGGTCAAATCGAATTATGCTTGGTTTAATTAAGCTACACAAATCATACCTTTCGAATATGTTTGTATATTATTTGTATGTGTACTTGTTGGGTTCTGGTTAATTGTGGTAGATTTGTTGCTTTATTGATTTAACTCCGTATAACTACATATATATATATATACCTACATTTCGAGCTGCATGTGTATTTATACAAAAGACAAAGTAAGACGAATTAGCACGCAAACACGCCACATTGTCAAGCCTATTCATTTTGTTTTCCTTTTATTGTTGTATTTTATATATTGGTCAATCTCAACAGTATCTTTATTTTTAGTAACAAAGAAAACGAAAATAAAATTAAGGTGTTGTGTTTTTATGTGCCTTTTTATATTAAGTATAAACAATCGCATGATTTTTTATCATACAATTATAGTGGAATTTTCTAAAAGAAAAATTAATACATAAAGGATATAATTAAGATAATTGCTTTTCCAGCTTTAATCAAGATAGATTTTGCTTATTATATTCGTGTCTATGTAACGAATTACGTTTACAGATCCTATTAAATAAATATAAATTCATAAAGTTAGATTAGTTTATTGATTAGAATGATGAGGAGTTGGTAAATATGTGTTGTTTGTACGTTATAATATGTATATTTGGAGAAATTTTACGCAACATTCACGATTTACTCTATCCACATAAATTTGTATTGGTTTCCATACTTAAAGAGGCGTTAAATCAACGATTGATTGATAAAGAAAACAAATCTTGCCAATCATCAGCGGTAATAATAATAAATAAACACGGGAGCTTTTACGATGTTTTTGGTGAATTTTTGCAATGTTTATAGAGAGTTTCCACTTGATTTTATGTCGATATAATTCTAAATCTTTTGAAATTTGTGGTTCGTTTTGATTTTTGATAGGTTCTTAAACAGTTTTCTTTCATCTTACATCTCTATAAAGGTGCTCCTCTACACGAACACATTTATCCGGCAACATCCTGTAAGCGTTACCAACAACGCTTGCAACAGTGCGGGTGTTGTCTAGACTGGGCCAGCTGATAAATATAACGGATAGTGCCCTTTTCTACATTTTAGGGGTTTATATTTCATATAGTACTCAATTATAACCGAAGCACCAAGGATTATAAGTTTTTCACGATTATTCGTCATGCAACAAACTAACTAACCGTAAAACACGTCTACAAGGGACATATATTGCTTGCAACATTCCTTTGATGTTTATTCATTTACCGCTCTAGCATGGAACAAACTGTAGGCGTTGGCTGTATTGCTCAGGCACGTGTCTAGCATGCAAAACTGCTGACTTGCGCTGCTACCTACGCGAAAAATTTAATACAGCCAGCATGTTACCGACCAAACGCGTCCGTGTGGATACGTGCCTTAAGAGAAGTAAGCGGATTTGGGTAAGGAAATGAATTGAAATTCTGTTGTTGTTTGAACAAATACAGAATACTTCACTTAAGGGGCTATCTCTTCAAAATTAATTCAAACATTAATGATTTGCAACCGGTCATCTACTGAACGTGTCGTGTTGTAACTTTTAGAGCTTAACTAGATTTAATCAAAGGTAAAATATCCTGGAAGACTAGAACTGTAGCATTATCTATTTTGGGTAAATCTTTAGAGAAATAACAAAATCTTCTTCTCCACAAAATAAAAATGCATGTTTTTGATATAAATTAGTTCATTCCCCTATTTTGTAAAGGTAATTTTATTTTTGTTTATTAGTTCAAAGCATATTTCCTTCATACATTTTCATTTTACAGACTTAAGGGGAACAATTTCTTGGTAGACCACAAGCAGGGTCGAATGATGAAGGAATCAAAGAAAAGGAGAGTAAAAGGAATTTCTGTAATGCACGTTAGAAATACAGTCAGTAATTGAGATTTCATAGGATACATCCTTCACTGAAACAAGATCTTGTTGTTTTACAAGAAAGTTTCCTACTGTTATTTTAAACGTAATTTTCATTGAATAATCGGTCAGTTAGACACATCTACATCTACATGTGGTGAACAGTCTGTTATAATTTATTTTCTAAATATGGGAAGAAATAGCTTAAGAGACAAAGTTCTAACCGAACTTAATACTTTGAAGCTTTGACACCTGTAACTAAACGTGCGGATTTGCCAAGCGATCAAATGGATTCTTTATCGTAATGGAAAAGTTTGAATTTGCATTAGTCATGCAGGTGTAACGCATGAATTAGCTTTATTGTACATTAGTAATAAAGCTGGTGGAGCACATCTTAAAGCGCTGTTATGGAATCGATCTTATTGAAAAGTGGACTTTCGTTAGTTTCCTCTTATCTTAATTCTTCTATAAGAAACAACTTTATAACTTCAACAAGTTTTCGCTATTAAACTTTAACACTTGCAGTATATTAGCTTTTTGACAATTTCTCTAATCGTATTTTGCTCTTTCCTTTCATTGTATTACAAAACAAAACTAATCGAAAATAAACTTTACACATTTTCGAAATCTGTTCGTGAGTTTCGCACATTCTGCAACAAGTTTATAATGGAAATGTTGCTTGATTTATTGGAAAACAAACACGAATGCGGTAGCAATAGTATTATTCTGTATCTGTGTGTTAGCTTTCGTATTGACCTATAGACATTTTGTTCCCAAAATGATAATAAATGAAATTACTATAACAAGATAATAATTCTAGTCGTGTAGTGAATAAAGTTGATTATTTTTAATTTGAGTAACTCAAAAGAACATAATTAGATTGGCAAATAATCCCTAAAGTTGATATTCACTGATCCTTGGTACGCTTGCCTATTCCCATAACAATTCCAATCTAGCAAAACATGCACCATTCGTTCTTCTTTTTTTATTATGTTTTTCGCAAAGGGATCACTGGAAACATTTCAGTGTATTTACAATAAAAACGGCCGCAATTTTATTTATTTTGTGCGTTTTTACGATTGTAGAATGGCAAAGGTCGAAAAGTTAGGTAGTTGCAGTCATGATGTATGTTATTTTAGTAGTTTGTAGTACTTGTATCTTGTATGAGGCAATATACATTGGATAAAATCAATATATCCCCTATAGGACTTTAACAACTCTCTATAGAACTTATGTTTCTGATTTATATAGTGGTTTACCAACATGCAGGTGAGCACAGATATGAATATATTAGACCTGAACTGGTATTTGTCAACAGTTTCACATCTACTTTAACAAATTTGATGTTATCAATATTTGTAAATTGTATGGTTTGTCAGTGCGTAATGGATAATGTGGTAAATTTCACGATTCAATAATCTTGAGGGCTGCTTATTATGGTTTATTTTCGAAAAAAAAAGCTTTAATTTCACCGAAAGCTCAGGGTTTTAATATTAAATTGGCATGAGGCGAATTAAGTTTCTACGATAGTAACTTTGAAACCAATAAATATCGTTCTGTATACAGTGTTAGTCATTTGAAGTTACAGTTTCCTTATTTTTAGAGAGAAAAGACAAAAACACAAGGATAGAGAGTACTCTGTCTAAAATATCTCCCAAAACCTATACAAAAATGAGCAAAGAACCACTACAGCTGAAACTCCGGAATATTTTTACGTTTTCAAAAATCGTCATTTTCATTGAAAAAAATCGAAATTTTTCCTATTTATAAACAGGTTAATGGCTTTTTAAAATCATATGTGATTAAACTGAGATTTGTTGACGTAGGGATTCAGTTTGAACAAATTGGAGTAAACAAGTGACGATTGCTTAATAGAAACATCCCCCACACACTTTTAAAAGAAACGGAAAAATACGAATTTCAAACGAATTGATGGTACGTCAGCACATCTGACAATAAATTTAATATCAAGGCAAGATAAACAGTGCAACTGACCTCTAAAATTAGGTCAAGTAAATTTTTTTTTTGAATTAAAATGACGATTTTTGAAAACGAAAAAATTTGCCATAATCTGCACATTCCGGAGTTTCAGCTATAGCGGTTCTTTGCTTATTTTTGTATGGATTCTGACAGATATTGGTCGTTTCTCTCAATTTTTCTCACTTTTAGACCGATCACTCTCTATCCTTGTGTTTCGTTTCTCTAAAAAGTATGGAAACTGTAAATTTAAATGACGAACCATGTACAAGAATAAAAGACAAGTTCAACTATTCTCCTATATTTCCAGTAATTTATTGAGAACTCCCATTAGATTTGGTATCTCTAATGATTGTTCGTTAAAACTGGTTTATGCATCTTTCAAATCACTTCCTGCATAATTATTTTTTAAACCACTCTACTTCATTAATCAGAACTTAAGCGTTGGTCACTAACTGTCTGAGGATTTGAAATATCACTAACATGAAATTAATTATATAGTAATGTTGCTGTAATGTAACTAAAAGAACGACAATCCGTTAAAGTCTGAATAAATATCAGCATTATGTATCTAAGTATGGGAAAATGTTTCTTTTAAAAGCTTACATTAACATAATATAATCAATGATAAGGGTGAAAGCTCTTCACAAATTCAGGATTTTTATAAAGGAAGAGGTTTTTTTGAAGCCTTTCAAAGTCGTCATTTTGTAGATGGAATTTTCAATATTACCACATCGAATATATATTAAAAAAAAAAAAGTAGAATAAGAAAAATTGTATGAAACAACGTAAATAATATATTTAGATTTATTTAAATCAAGAATTTTCTTGGTAAAATCGTTGTTCAGTCTTTATTGAGTTAAAATCGTTAAAATAAGAAGTAGTTTTGCTGTTAATTAAATTTTTCTTTAATCAACTAATTACATCTTGTCGTTTAGAACTTATGAATAGTTTTAATTAAGTTTTGATAGGAGATCTGAAGGGAATTTCAGATGTTGAAGAAATTTAAGAAAATCCAGTTTAGTAACAAATTAAACAATAAAAATTGTGCATCACGCAAACTCTGTAGAAAACCAACAATTTCGATACATTTCTGTATACTATGGCTCTTTCAACTTGGTCGACTTGGCTTTAAAATTTCTTCAACATACAAATATAGAAAACTCCAATTTTTGGTTTGATAGTTATCCATTTATACAGTCTGTAGGCATCTGTGGAATTCTGTTTGTCTTGAATGTTATCTTCCTGATTGTTTTAAAGTCAAGTTGATTGATACAAAGTAAACACACGGTAGATTGAATTTTAATGTGTATTTTTGGTTATTTATAATTTTTTGTTTCTCTATTTAATCCAAAACATTACTGAAGCAGAAGTCAAATCTTTACTGTTTCATGATTAAAAAAAAGCAGAAAAAACAATCATTAAGAAACCAATCTTGTTTTGTTAAAGTGGCAGTTGATTTTTTGTAGGAAATAAAAGATTTGTATCGTTCCTAATTTAAGAAACGGTATTTCTGTACGTACCGTAATTACTATCTGTCAAGCAAAGAAGAACATTTGTTGTTGAAAAATCTCAGCTGACTTTTATACGATTAAGAAGATCAGATTTAATAAAAAAGAATGTTTGGTGACATGAAAGACCACCATTACAACGGACATATTTGTGAAGTTTCAACGTCCAACAAATAAATAAAAGCCTAGTCTATATAAAGTGGGCACTTTTTGCGTGAAACACCCTATATTTGTATACATTTGATGTTCTACACGCTTCAATTGTGAATTTCGTTCTTTTTTTTTTCCCTACATCTGTCACAAGCTTTTGTTATCACTAGACATTTGTCATGTGGAAGTGAAAGAATCCACGATTTGAAAGCTTCTGAACTAGACAGAGCTTTACCAAAGTGTAATATAATAAATTACAAAAACAAACAGAAAATTTTCCATTTATTTTTCGTCTATTTGAAAATAAACAGACTTACAATCAGTTTCAGGATCATTTTTCATCACGATTCCCTATCTCGTGACTTGTTCTGTTTCATGTTATTTTTTCTGGTGAACAGAAATCTAGCTTTCAGTTGTATTGAGCTTATTTTTTTGGAATGTTTCAATTAGAATAAGGAGGGTAGTATTGGTCGATGAGTGCCCTTTATTACAAATCCCATGTTTTTTTGTGCTAATTATTCCTTAGTTCTTACTAGGATTGGAATTTGAAAACCTCAGAATTAAATGTGGATTTGAGGGAAGCTTATATCAAGGCACGATTTGTTACATTACAAAGATAAACAACTTGAACATTTCTTAGTTTTATTTGCAAATAAAAACAGCCACCGGTTACGTAATAGTTTTCTATTATCCTCTACTTGATAATCGAGAAACAAAAATCGAGCGTATGACCTGTTTTATTCAAACTATGCAAAGTTCATCTAGAGCTTAATTGTGTCTCATCTGTAATGAAGTCTTTTATGATGTATATGTCGTTTGTGGAAGCTTTGCAACTTAATTTATGTGAGCAATAACGTATTCTTGGTTATTCAACATTTATTCTCTAGCTTCTTGTAAAATTTCTAGTATTCCAACATTTCAAAATCTGTTTGTTTGTTTTGTTAATAAGACCTTTATCATATCACTGTCAGATTTAATAAAAGCTACTCTCTTTTAAGAGATGCTTGAATCTTGGATAAAATTTTCTCATTTATTCTTTGTTTTTTTGTTGAATTTAAACAAAAAAAAAAGATACAAACTCGATCACTAGAATCAACACAAATATTCCAAAATTATAATAAAATGCGTTTTATCGTAAATTCTTAACAAAATCAGTAGAACAACCGAGTCTAGTCTGAAGCTTAGCACTTGTCGCTTGAAACCCAACTGCGTTTCAGGTTTGAATATTATTGAATATTTTTTCAAACTGTTCGATATCAGAAAGTAACTGATTTCCCTTGTGTGAAAACAATTCAACCGCTATGGAATTTGATAAAAATTGGCGGTTGTGTGGGGACAGTCTGGTAGGGTAGATACTGACCCTAACAAAAAAATCTATATCAGTGACACCGATTACACTAACCCGTAACGGATTGAATTGCGATAGGATTCATTGGAGGGATATAAAAATATATGTGAGGTTGTTTCGAAATTGAAACAAATTTCTAGAGATATATATTTATATATATCATATGATCTTTTTGTTGTATTTTGGGCTTTTTATAAACGTTTCAAATTTTATAGTTTCCATTCTTTTGTTTTACATTTCTATAGATATCTTTGACGTTCCGATACCGGAAGTCATCACATGCATATACATATGTTATATAGTTATTATAAAACTTTTGTTACCTACCCTGTTGTTGTAACATCCAATCTTCTGTTGTTACACGTAATTAAATATTAATTTTGTTTTTGCATTTACAATATTTGAAAATTTTCAAACACTTCCAACAAAATCGGAAGATAATTACAATTATTTTTAGGAATTTTGTTGGATTTGTTTTGCTGTTATCATTATAATGCTTCTATACAATAAACAAATAAGGCGAGTGTACGGAGAGAATGTGAATGTGTTGTGTTTATGTGCTAAATTTCTTTACTAATACTTTGATTATTGCTATACATTCAGAATTTCATCCCTAAATAATACAATCGAATTTAATAAAAGATGAATGGAAATAAAACAATTTAGGGATGAAAATTTGTGAAAAACTCATAGTACACTCGTTAATTCATCAATTTTTGGTAACTATAAGAATCTATCTTATCATCTAAATCAACAGCCTTTGAAGTTTTCACCATTATAATAATTATTTAAAAAACGCAATTTAAGTATAAAAAAGCATAAAAATTGACTAGAAGAGGAACAGATAAAGCCTTATTGTATCTGTTTAATTGTTTTTTTTTCTCATAATTTATCCTTAAAAATACGCGATTGTCTCTTACAAGTAATAAACCACAAATTTCCTTAAATTCTAAAAAAAATTGTAACAATTTACATATTTGACTAGGATCACCACCAAATTTCAAAAATCTTCACCTGTTAGGACATAAAACTGATAAAAGCGACTTTGTCATTTTCGATATTTCTAAGATAACATAAAAAGCTTAACAATACAAAGATTTGGTGGAAATTTATCGGCTTTGATAACAACAAAACGTAAACAAATATTTTATTCACATTATTTAAATCTTTTTGTGGCTTTTTAGAGCTTTTTTGAGCTTTTGTCCGTTATAACCGAAAATCGTAAACAGAAAACAACATTTTATTTTTTCTTATAATAGAGAGGTCAGTAAATTGAATTTCCGTCTTCTATATGTGGAACAATTGCTATTCTCAGATTCGTTGAAGAATTGAATCAAAATCCTAGATTTTGATCGAATCAAATTGACAACAATCGAACAACGGGCTTAAACTCATCTTGAAGATTATACGAACGAAACTTTAATCAAATTAATCTTAGAACATCAGTGAAGACAAATAAAACTTTGAAAACGAGCTACGCATCTACCTGCTATCACTTTTCCACATGTATTTTATAAATTGTCGTCCAACAATCGATTGAAATCGAACTTATTTAAAACGTATGATCAATAAATGTTGGCTGTATTTCTCTAAAATACGGATGAATAGAATACCGCATATAACGATTGGTGTTATGGACTAAAGTCATTAATCATTTGTCGGGGAAGGCGTTTTCACTGTTGCCAGGTCATGAAGATAGGGTCAAGAAACAAAATTTCGATACTATCGAGGGCACTCTAGTGGATGCAATTTTCTGATTTATCGATGTTGACACTATTGGAAGTTCAAGTTGTCTACACACTGTTTCATTATCGTTAAATTACAATTAGATAAATAAATACACGAACAAGAAATAGACACAATATCGTTAAAAGCTCCAAATAAAATCTAATGTGATTTAATCAAGATTAAACCGAATCGGATTATTTACGTTTTTGAAATAATCTGGAATTTAACGATATTTTAGATAACACACTGATTTCATTTCGTATTTTTTTACGATGAACAAAATTGATTTCTTATTTCGAAGACAATCGGATTAGAATGGGAACGATTTGAGATCGGCTTGTTGTCACAATGAAATTACTATTCAATTTTAACGTTTTGCTTTTAGTTGCCGTTATTGTTGTTGTTGTTGTTGCCTAGAACAGAGATCGATCGAAACATCTCCATTAACAATAAGAATAGGCACTTTTAATCACTGTTGATTTGATTCATTGTAGCCATTTGAAATTTGAAGTGGGAAAGTTCAAGAGAATTTCAACAAAAAACATAAGACCACACAACAAAAGCTTTGATATTCAGTTGTATAATCAAACATTGTATTTGTCGTCCAAGTCACAATTAAAACAACTCTCATTTAGTTTTTTTTTGTTGTTATTTTCGTATTGAATACTCTTATCAGTTGTATGTAAAAAATTTGACCGTTTTGTTTAGGGACTAGTTCACGATTTCTTTTGTGCTACTAACGTTGCAAAAAGGTATGCTTGTTTGAAAATATCAACCATTATATTTTTGCCACTCGTGCATAATAAACGATCTCTTCTGTTTTCCTTTTGGATTATAAAAATGTAGTCGAGAGGATAAACAAATAGCGTATATTGAATTCCAAACGTTACAAAAGCAATGTGTCTACCAACTAGATAAAGAAAACCATCAAATGTATCTTGTGTCAGTTTCACATACAACAAACTGTTGTTGTGTTGAAAAGTATATAAGTCCTGAATATTATTGTTTCAGTTTTCTGTTTTGTTTTGTTTACGCTATTTGATGTTCACTGTTGTACAACAGACTGATATTATGTTGGAAATTCAACTATAATGGATTATTTTCAGGGGATTTTCAACAACAAAACATTATTAAAATATTGTAAAAGGAAATTACATTATGAATCTTGTATTCCCATCACAGGTTATGTTGAGAATTGTTAAGCAAGTTTATTAAAGCAAAAATGAACGAATTGTTTCAATATAAAGCTAAGTTTAACAAGCAAAAAGTTGTTGATTAATCGTACGTTTTTCTTACATCCGGTTTTATGATGTTATTGTAAATTTTGTCATGAATTCCATCAATTTACATAAAAATTGAATTAAACTCGGACCAATAAAAAATTCTCTTTTAAAACTGGTAGATTAGCGGAAAGTGTTTTATGAATGTTCTTATAGAGCGAGCACGCACATTCAGGTATTTCAGTGTCTTATCTAGACGATGTACCTAGATTTATGGTCGCACTATAGTTCATTTTAAGGCAGGTGATTATCATCATCGAAATGACAAAGTCGCCGAATTTTCGGAATAACACCACACAACGTCTACGATTCAACATGGTTTTATATGGGAAAATGGTGGATGCGCCGGGCTAGTTGTTTCAATATTTCTTATTGCACTTGAATCGTTGACATTGTATGTTGATAAAAACAACTTTTCTACACAATATTGGAAGAATTCTAGATTGCTCCCCAATGTAATAACAAGCTAGAGAATAGGAGGAAGATGGAGGAAAATAGTCAGACTTACAATTTTATTACAAAGTTTCGCAGGATATAAAATGAATCACTTAAAGTTTTAAATCCACGTTATTTCTCTACCACACATACACAAACGTGTATGTGTATGTGTTTTGTCAGATGGTTGGAAAACTTCTTCTATTCGTTACAATCTTGATCCAATACGGTTTTCATACAGTTGGTTGTTAATCATAGAAACGATTCATGGGCGGCATTAACTTCTGGTACTTTAATTTCATCACCTTCAGCTTCAATATATTCAACACCCTCCTCGTAATCCATATGGCATCTGTACAGAGATCACCAAAAAATTACTGTTTTGTTATCGATAAAGTTTGAGTGTTACCTTGCTGAAATATGATGGTCCGGATCACCGTATTGACTATGATAGAATTCTTCTCGCATCATATGATTGAGACTGCCACAACGGAAATATAGGATGGCTTGAAATGGTTTTCTAAAGTCTCGATTTAATGTTGCATAAATGATTGGATTTAATAAACTATTAGCATAGCCCAACCATAAAAATAGACTACCTAATGTTTTTAATGCATTTGAATTGTCTAAAAATGGTCTAGCTAATGCTAATACGAAAAATGGCAACCAACATATTGTGAATGCACTCATTATTATACCTAATGTTGTACTAGCTTTACGTTCTTTTGCTAATTGAAAACGTAATTTTTTTTGATTTGTATTTGAACTCGGTGATGTTTTGATTGATGTTAATAGATTTGATTTTGGTTGTTTGTTTGTTGTTTGTTTCATTGTTGATTTACCAGTTAACATTGGACATTGGGATTCGTTACTATGGCGTGATTTGAAACAACGACCTAAGCTCGCCTTGTCCAAACTACACTGTAACAAAAATAATAACAAGCATAATCGTTAGAAATTGATAACAGATCAAAAGTTTAGTATCGTCAAAAACAGGCGGTTCCGAAATTTGCCGTCAAACCGATTTAAAATATCAAAACGTAATTATCTAGTTGGAATTTAGATCGACAATAGCTTTATAAACAAACTAATATGATTGATGCGAATCAGAAATATCAACTGGATAGAAAATCAACTTATCAGTGGAGATTACAAGTATAGACGACCGTAAACCCAACTAATTTGCTTTTAGTTTGCTTGATAGCGGATTAATCAGATAAATTTACTGATTTGCTGACTAGAATTCAAACAAATAACACGTAAAGATGCTGTAATTCCAAAATGATTACATTTTAATGAGTTCACTCTATTGCGTTTTGATAATATTTGTTGGAAAACAGCAAAAAACTTATCCATTCTTGAAATGTAGCATGTAGAAAAATCGAAATGCTTTTAACGAAACGGAAATGTTGTTAAAAAAAATTAATAAATAATATTTCCATACTACATACAAGAGGCAATATAATCGATTTAGAATAAAAATCATATATTTTTTTTATTAAATTCGGATTTATTGGATTTCATTGACAAAACCTCTAAGAACGTTGATAAAATATTAAATGACGGATACGTCTCAGTTATCATTTCACGTTTCTTCATTTAAACCACTATACGAGTCTCGACATATTCAGCTTTCTTTTTATAAACATTTTAATTTCGGTAAAAGAAACGGTGTAGTCTCGAAATTGTATCGCTTTCAGCAATTTTCATTTATGAAAAACAGAAATTTACGCTTGAAAAGACATACGTGGTACAGGAATTTAATAAAACTTAATATTCGAGTTTGTTCACATTGTAGTATTGTTGACAAATACCGTAAGATTCTTTATTGTTTAATGTAAAATTGTCCGTATGTCAACGATGATAAAACATCAACTTGATTTTGTGTAACTTTATTATTACACTTATGTGGTGGTATAATTTGTTTGATATGTAGATTAGAATGATTAGTTGAATAGGGACAATAAATCTATTTAGTTTTAGTTTGTTAATAAACAATTTTCCATTTGGGAGTTCTCGTTTAGAACGTATTTCTCTTTACGTCTTCTCACTCACTTTGATATCTTATCGATTTACCATTAACCCAATTTTGTAAACTGAATTACAAATGAAATATAACAGGTTTAATTAAAGAAAATTAATGATGATATGCTGGAGGATTTTCCAGTTTTTTCCTTTTTCTTCACCATCGTCACCATCATTTTAGATTTTATATCTGCACTTGATTGAATTACTCGATAAAATCCTGTAAAGTAATCTGTCTGGTAGATTTGAAGTTTTCTTTTAATAACGAAAAAAAATTTAACGCAACATTTTAAGAAATATTTAATAATTAATGTTTGAACTGAATGGTGAATTAATCTCTAAATATCTTCGAATTTTAAATTTACGCAATAATGGAGGCTCGCCTATGAAATATTTCTATATAAGGATATTGAAGATTCCTTAGAATTCCTACACCACCTATCTCGCGTCTCTCCTTTACCCATAAATTTTAAATCAAGTTGAATAATTTAGCTACCTACATTTTCCATAATCATCTAACGAATGAGTGGAATAACAGTCTGTTGGTAATGTGAACTTTTGAAGAGAAATTGTTCTTTGTTCACTAAACATTCATTTATTTTTCAACAATTTACTCGATTGATTCGAGTTGAAAATTAATAATATTTCATTAATCTTGTTGATGTTTGGCCAAATCTAATAATAAATTTATAATTTGTGGAACCTGTTGCGTCAATACAATATTTAGATGTTTATTCATCATCACGTTCTTTTAGTGATCCGAAAATGATCATTGTCGTTGCCTAATTTTACAAAAAAATAGCCAAATAATCGATTTTATAAGAATTGATTCTTGCCAATTTATAGTTTGGTAATGTATTATGATAATTTCCACTTTTTGTAAGCTCGTTATTTTCTTCGTTCTTTGAATTGAAAGCGCTTGTTATATATACAAAAGAATCTGGTTTATCATCACAAAAGCGCCCAGGTTGAATATATATTGCATATAAGGTCTTATCTCGAATTCTGTTTGAAGACAGCCGGTATAAAGTCTATTTCTTCCCTTTTATTATAGTCGTTATAGCATTATTATAAGCATGATTTCGGGACATTTATTTATCGATACCAACTATTTGAGCTATTTCCATTAATAATGTAACAATTGATGATAACTTTAAAGATAGAACAATTGATGCTTCCATTTATCATAAAAGATGTATTGTAAGCAAGTTGGATTTTAACAGTTGGCTAGAGTCCATTGATCAGATTTGGGCAAGTAATTCAATTAGGAAAGGACTGATGTTGAATATTTGCGGCACACATTTCTTTATGAAGTTCTTTTTGATTCTTTTTTAACTTCACTTCGTTGTCGGCTTCGCTTTTTTATTTTTTTGTATTCTTTTGCTTTTACACTGACATTTCCAGCTGTAATTCGATTGGACTGTAGACCTCAAAGGCTCTCTTCAATTACTTGACGTTTTAGGCTTCTTATAGAGATTGTGAACTATGATCTATGCATGAGTAATAAAAGCAAAACGTTGCGTCTTTTTTAATCAATTTTCCAGGCTTAATATGGATTAGAAATTGTCATATTGCAGTGATAAAATCCCACATAAACTTTAAAAAAAATGTATGTTTTTGATGACCGACATGCGGATTCTTCATCCGTAAATATAAGAAACAGTTCCCGGAAATGTAGCACTTTCATTGTATTAGTTACACGCATGCTTCATGAAACGCCTTAGAAAATATTTGTTTTGGCTCTTATATCCACACACACACACAATTGAAGTTGAAAATTTCTGTTTTAAAGCAGGTAGGCCGCCACTTTTTTTTGGATAATATTCATCGATTTTCCACCAATGCTGAATTTCACTGATGAATTTACATGCACCGATGCACAAATTTAATCGAATTTCGTCAACGTACGCTACATGCAATATTTGACGCCAATTTACTGGAATTGACACAATATTACGATAATATAAAGACATTTACGTTGACGTTAAAAATTGTAGCATCAATATTGAACCAGTTTATATGTAATTTGATTTTAGAAGTGTTTTATATTTCAAGAAACAATAAGTAGATTGAAACAGTAAAGAAATTGATTATTGTCCGTGAAACTATATAATTTAAAGGGATTTAAAGAGATGTAACAATGTAATTGACAGGGAACAAAAAGGACGGTAATATTAACTGAAAATATCTAAAGATATTTGACAGTAGAGCTTCACAAAATTAGATTCTTTGACGTTGCAATATTACAAAAGAACAGAAAATATTGTCAATTCTCTAAGGAAAACAATTTCGTATTATGTTTGTGGACGTAGACTAGTCAATTAGACTTTGTTATATTTTCGATTATAAAACCTAATACCACTCGCCTGTAGCATTATTTTCAACACTTCAGAATTAAATTTTACTCAAATTAGACTTTGATGATGTGTTCCAAATAAGAAAAATAATTGTCAGATTTAAGCAGAACGTGGTTCATTAGTTAACTAAAATTTTGGCAATTTGGATAATGCTTTGACTTATTACGAATGTTGTCGTATTTTATTAAAATCTAAAATCTTGGCGACTCTTTCTCTCTCTCTCCGACTCGATTAAGTTGGCACCATTTTTCTTTATTTAGAACCACTAAAAAAGAACAAATAGATAGACAACAAGCTGCAGAGGGGATATAGCGTCAAAATTTAAGGGACTGAGCCCTATAGAGAGTTACGAGAATAGGTGACGGTGGAGATAAACAAATGTCCAATTACACGGTCCGTGGTACGCCAAGCCACGAAACAAAGGAGCGGACGGCAATGGCTCTTGGAGATTCTATATGATTGGCTAGATTACGGACGAATTTCTTCCAGCAACGTTTGAACTTGAATACAGTCAAAACGAGCGGTCGAACCATGCACCGTGTAAGTCCATCTTTAGATGCACTAGAGCCGAAAGTATAACAAACGAGGAGATCAGACAAAAGTTTGCACATACTCCATAAGTTAAGGACAACTACTCAGAAAGGATAAACTATCGATGCGAAGTACTGCTTAAAGAGGGAGACATCTAGGTTAGCCGCCGAAAGGATGAAATAAAGCTATTTAGTACAGATTCTTCTTCACTTTTTCTCTTTGAATTGAATTGATTTTGCTTTTCTCCCAAAACTATCCAACAATTAATTCTGAGCATTCCATAATTCAGTAAACCAATAATAATATATCTAACAAACGCCAGTATAACCAACATAGAAACATTAAATTGTACAGTAATGCAACAAGTTGCTTCAAATGTTTATGAGAGTTGATTTTTTATCTTCCTGTGTCTGCTTTAATTCCGTAATATCCGTTTTCGAGTTTTTAAAGCATATCTAGGTCTTGCTTTTTTTTTTGAAAAAAATAAAAGAAACGCAGAATCTAATTTTAAAGCTTTCAACAATTTACGTTTTCCACTTTTTGTGCTAAATCAATTCGATTTCGTTGACAATTCAACACAGATATCAAATCGACTTTCCAACCGACATTAATTCGTGACAAACAGCATAATTAGCGGAAATACGCAAATTATTCCAACCGACCTCACAAATAATATTCACAATAGTGATAAATAAAGTGAAATGTTACAAAACAAAGGAGAAGGAGTAGAGTTATTTCAGGTAACGTCCAGTTTGGAACTTGTGACAGTATTACCTTTCACAGCAACTAATTTCAAAGTTAGTGTCAGGCAAACTATTATAAAGTAATTTTAGATGTTGTAAAGCCACATATACGGCTTATCTGTTACTCATGGATGGTTTAGAAGCTGTAAAATTTATAAGGGTAGACTATAAAAAGAAAAACTACGAGAGACTTTTATTTAAATTTTCATAACGCATTTGAATATTAAACTTCCACCAGATGTTACCAAAAACAGCATAGACATAGACATAATCAAGAATAGATTGAATACAATTTCA
This sequence comes from Lydus trimaculatus, assembly GCA_037414755.1. Classification (NCBI taxonomy): domain Eukaryota; kingdom Metazoa; phylum Arthropoda; class Insecta; order Coleoptera; family Meloidae; genus Lydus; species Lydus trimaculatus. Next base: position 61,375 of record JAZBGY010000122.1, on the reverse strand, counting down.
GAATTGAATTATATTTAAATCTAAACAGCATGAAACTACTACGTTTGTATAACATTTTTATTCAACTTTCCCAAAACAAAAAAATGGATCAAAATTCAAATATGTCGAAATCCTCAAAGAAATATTTTGTTATATTTACATAAAGTTTACAACCATCCAATTTTGTTGAACAATAAATTTCAACTAAACCGATTCTCATTTATTCTATTGATCGGCGAAGGAAAATAGAGAAGGGAAGTAAATCCATTACAGTGCCCTAAATAAATTTATATCAACGGATTTGATCAAATGATAACCTGTAAAGCAGTCAAATAGGTAATGATGATAAGAAGCACAATAAGATCGAAACAACAGATATATTGTAAAATGAAAATCTAGGTGATAAAGGAATAAAAAGATCATTGATTATTTCATAATTTAATGGTTTTTATTGATTTTTTTGATGTCATCCAAAAATAAATGCAAAGATGTGGAAGAAAATAACAAGGTACTGTTTGTGATTCAGTAATCAATTCATTATCACCCGTTTTCATCGTTGAATTGATTAAGAAACATAATGATTCAAGTTTGTAACAAACGAATAAATACGCAAGAATCAAAATAATAAACAATGATATGTTTATATAGAAAAAGGACAATTGTGTGTTTGTTTACCTTTTTTTCGCGTATCTACGTTTCGTTCTATTTCCTTTGGAATACTGTGATAACATCGTTATTGTTACCTTATTAAGGAAAGTTTGGAAGGCACAAATAATGATGTCCTTAACAAAACTTGAATGGTAAAGGATGTAACTTGTATTGTGAAGATTTATCGAAAAATTATTGTAAATTTAAAGCAAATGGATTCTAAAACGTTAAAATTTCAAATCTACTATTGTAAAATATATTTTGAATTATTCGCCTATAAAATAGAGTATTTTTCATTGTTTGACCATATTCGCCAATTTACGCTTTTCTGCATAATTTCCAATAAGTTTTATTTTTGTAAAAATGTCGGTAATGTATTTGCACTTTTTTTCTACTTTCGTTTCATATTTTCACACGTATGGAACTTTTTATTTCAAAAGCCTTTTGCGAGGGTGGAATTGTTTTATCAAATTTAGCGTGTTTATGTGTAATACAAGGTAATGGACTAGTCAGGGTGAGCAAAAAATTGAAACCATGTTTTTTCAGCTGTAAATCAGATATTTGTCGATTTTATTATTGCTTAATCGATTGAAATTAAAAATTGTCTTTATTGTTTGATTGGGAATGGGATGCTTCCTTACCATGGTGTTGGTGCTGGCTGAACTGGATCTATGATTGATTCTAGTTGGATTAGCTGGTGATGGTGATTGACTTGAAATTTTATTTTCAGGTGGTCCACCACCATTCTTGACACTAATCTCTAAATAACAATGCGATTCAAGATGACTTTGTGCCCGTTTCTCTTCCATAACAATTTTCCTTGCAGCTCGAAATATTTTATAATAAACGACAATCATCACAGTTAATGGTATATAAAAACTACATAATGTTGCATATAATTGATAACCAAAATCTTGTGATACTAAACAAACTTCATTATTAATATAACCATCCTCTCCAATTTCTGAATGTTCATTACCAATAATTAATAATGGCGGTAATGATATACAAGCAGCAAAACACCAAACTAAAATTACCCAAACAATCATACGTTTTGGTGTACGTTTAACACCATATTCTAATGGTTTTGTTATTGCATAATAACGATCAACACTAATCATACATAAATTTAATATTGATGCTGTACAACTTAATACATCAAAACTGACCCACAAATTACAAACAATTTCACCAAATATCCATCTACCATTTATTTCATAAAACATTGCCATTGGCATCACCAATATAGCAACACACAAATCACTCACTGCTAAACTAACTAAAAGATAGTTGCAGGGACGACGTAATTTTCTTACTAAACAAACAGCCACACATACCAAAATATTACCAACAATTGTACCAATTATTATCACCACCAATATAAATGTTATCACAATTGTTTGGGCTTGTGTATAACCATCATCTTGTTGGTGTATTGTTGTACCATTTGATATAATTGTGGTCGTTTCTGTTAAATTATTATTGTTGTTATCGCTTATGCCAAAATCTTGTGTTATATTGGCCGCCATACGATTAGTTCCAAAAATATGCTATTTCTCTGTTTTTGAAATTCAACAACCACAATTGCCACTATTCCATAAACATTCTATTTCAACCATAATTCAATCTGTAAAAGAAACAATAATAATTGAATCTTAAACACACAAATCAATTACAATAATTAACTAAAATATTTTAATTTTGACTTTATAAAAGATGGGAAATTTTACTCATTTTCTTGTATCTGATTTATAACGGAATTCTCTCCGGTTATTTATTCTGTTGATAGGACATAATTCATTGACATAAAATCTGCTTACAGTATCAATTTACTTAATTAATCTGCCACGAAATTTCACCCTCTATCTTCAATTTAATCCCTTTAAAATGCAAGATTTTGATATTTCTAACACGTAGGTATATGAATGATTTATCTGATAACACCGCACGTTAGAATTTGAAATTAAATTAAATTAAAAAAAAACCAAACAAATCCATCCATAACATTGGTAAACCGATCTTGATCGCTAATAAGCCGAAACCGGTGTTATAAATTACTTTATGAATAAGAAATATTTGTAAAACAGGTATACTGTAGATTGGAGTTGCTGTAAAGTAAATATTTTGATAAGATAAGCTCGAATCAAATTATAAAATAACAAAACTGACGATGAGAAAAATTCGTGTGTGGTGTTACAGTTTCAATAAAAGAACTTGGAAATGTTCAAGAGATAAGCGATTCACTTTGATGATTTTTATGTTTTTCGTAAAAATTTGGATTGCAAGAGAAAAAAAAAACAGAAACCTTTTCAACTCTTTCCCAGTTTTTAATTGACTTATCAAAAATATAACGAACCTAATATTTCCATTAAAGCCACCGTTGTTATTATCTTGAACTTTATTTTAATGTTTGTTTTTTTGTGGTCTTATTAACCGGGCAAAAACTATGAATGAGTGGAAAGTTACTGGAAGCTTTAAAATTACTTTCAAAATTTATCACAAAACAGATAATGCTTAATAATTCGTATATTAAACGTCTATTTCCATCTTGTTTACATTGAAACAAATAATTGCGGTTTAATTTGTTTAATTGTGGAATTTATAAATAACTTGGAAGTTGTGACAAATAAGGGATAAATATGAAGATATCCTCTTTTTGTAGTAATCCGAACATAAATGTTATCGCGAAGTTATATAAACTCGTTTACGCACAGTACAAAAGTTTAACGATTTAATATGTGGACGAAGCTTAATATCCATTTATTATACAGCCGAATTTGCGCAAAAATGCGAAACTCCTCTAATAAACCTTTTCCGTACTACGGTATTTTCTTAATTACATAGTGGATTTCTTAAATTAAATTCAGTCTATATAGTAGGGACCACCGATGTAAGCGCATTGCGAACAAACAAGCATTTGCCAATCTTACGACTTTCGAACAAGTTGAAGTGAAATCGAACGAAAATAAACAGCCAGAGGGTGAGAAATTTCGACTGTTAACAACACTCACCCATTGTTGCTTGTACGATAGTCTCACCCTCTGCTACGGACAAAAGTATTCTTGACTCATACATATTTTGTAGTCTTCCTCTTTGAAAGACAGGAAATAATAGAGGAAAAACCGCTTACTATGTACAGGACCACCCTCACAGCGGGGATCACGTCTATAAGGGATTGTTGTTAATTAACAGTCGAATTTCTTCATCTTCTGACCAACTATTTTCTCTAACTCATTTAAATGTCATTAGACTAGTTTATGCTCGTTTTTTTACAACGTGCTTAGCTCGGTGGCACGATATATTTTGTAATATGGCAAACACAGAATTAATCGATAAAATTCACAATTCGTCATCATCTACACTACTAGAGTAGACTAAATATTTAGTCATTTAGGAGACAAATAATATAGAAGACTATATCGGAAGAGGGTCAATAATATTTAGAGTAAGCTAGAGTAATTAATTAAGAAATACAGTCTGGAGATGATAACGATCTGCAGCGGCTATCAAACAGATTTTCAAAATAGTTGATCTGGCTTGGAATACGTTTTAACACAAAAACTGTCTCTAAAATGCAGTAAATTCATCCAGTGTAAGTTTAAGTGTAGATATGTTACTGATTTCCACTCACGAACGCCTCCACTGTTAGCTAGAATCCCGTCTTGTTTTCTTGAGATGTTGGCGTTCCGCCCACATTTTCATGGGACATCCGAGGACCTGTTGTTAGTGTTGATGTTGCTCTTTACAAAAACATCAAGTGTTTAAACACTTATCGTTAATATCAATCGAGATAACAACCTTAAGGTGCGGATAGAAGCAACATGGGAATTTTCATAACTAAGGGTAGTTCGTAATTTGGACTGAATTGTAATAATCATAAATAATTTATTATAAAGAAGTATGAGCAAATTTTACAAATATTTTGTAAATAAACATTTTGTATACAAATATTATGAAGATAAACAAAAATTTTCCATAAGATAACAAACACCAAGTAAATAATTACACAATAGATGCATTCTCTAAAGCAACTATATATGGTACAATAAATTCCTGGGGGACTAGTTTAAATCTTCTATGAATAATTGTGGGGATTTGTTTTCTTTGTAATTTATAACTTCCTACAATTTATCCCAACAAATTGTAAATAATTATAATTATGTTTTAACAAGCTACCTTTGAAATATGTATTAACAAAATCAAATATCAATTTCGTCTAATCATTGTTTAAAGTTATGTCTAATTTGGTAATATCAACTTAAACTTAGCTATAATAGTTGAAAATTTTATAGCGATATAGTTGAGATTCGACTCAATTAATAATCTATTAACATATTGCTAAGATGGTCTGATTACTATTTAATATTACCAAATATTATAAACATTGAGACTACTAACATAAATACAACTTGGAAGCTTTATTAAAGCTCTGAACTTGCCTTTTATAAACATAAATTATCCCTGTTTTTATTACAAATATGTGAATGCTGCATATATACACATTTAATGGAAATGTTCTTGTAAAGAAAGCCTTGCAACTAGACTTGTTTTTAATCAACATTCACTTCATTTTTGAGCTGACTGTGAATACGAAATGGGCATATTCAGAGATATTTCAACAGTTTGTAATTTATTAATGTCAAATACCACAATAATGAAAACGTAACGGCAAGTTTCATAAAAAAAAATAATATCCAAGATTTCCCACATAACATTAAGTTCAACATTTAAGTTAACGTGAATCAGCCGAACTTACAGTTTCAGTATTTTTTAGAGAAACCAAACAAAAACACAACGATAGAGAGTAGTTTGTCTTGATAGCAAAATGGACTTTATCGATAAAAGCGTTTCTGAAATGAGAAAAACAGTCAATATGTCTTAAAATTCATAAAAATATGAGCAAAGAATTTTTACGTTCTCAAAAATTGTAATTTTAATTGAAAAAATGTCAAATACTTGTCGATGTTTCGTGTTTTAATTAATTTTAGTCAACCTACTTTTAGAGACCAGTTGAATTGTTTATCGTTTCTTGACATTGAATTCATTTCTGCTATTGTTTTTTTCTTTAGAATGCGTGGCCTATGTTTAGCTCAACGCTTCTCCTTATCATTACTTGTTTATTCAAATTGAAGTAGGCCACACGTTATCAAATCTCAATTTAATCACGTATGATTTAAAATAGCCATTGTTTTTAAATAGAACTTCTATTTAAATTACAAAAACTTTGCAATCTTCCTCGATTTTATCTCCATAAAAATGAGAATTTTTGAAAACGACAAAATATTTTCATAATCACATATTTCGGAGTTTATGCTGCGATGGTAGTTCCTTGCTCATTTCTGCATAGGTTTTGAGAGATATTGATCGTTTTTTCATGTTGGAACCGCTTTTATCGATAAGGCCCGTTTTTCTATCAAATTATTTATAGATAGAGTACTTCCTACCCGTGTGTTTTTGTTTTGTTTCTCTAAAAAAATATGTAAGCTGTAGCTTCGGCTGTTTCAGTCTTTATTGCGGAAATATTAAATTAAATACATCATGTCGTCTTATTTTGATGGATTCTAACAAGATCAAGTAAACTAAACGAGCATTGACTAGAAATTTAATTAAACCACAACATAGAAAATACGATAATTAAAATTAATTCAAGCGTATAGGATTTATATGAGCCACAATCAGGCGTTAATATTGTTCTAATTATCATCCTGATCTTAACGTTTAATAATTTTAGTTACAGTTTATTACATTAATTTGTTACTAGCTAACAACAGTATTTGATTGAAATTGAATTTTTCAATTACTTGATTAGTTTTTTTCTCATTTTATTTATTTACTTTTTTTTTTGTTCATTTTTATTTTGATATTACGCATCAGTTGTTGCTCAATATGTAAATATTCTTCCAAAGAGTAATATTGGACTTTTCTTTTTTCTTATTCAATTGAATTGGAATAGAGAAAAGCGAAATCTACCCAAAATATCAATCGATATTGTAGAGATACTCGTATGTATTTGGTCTTTTTTTTCCTCTCATTTTTCCTTCTACTATATTTTTCTTTATCTCATTGTTGTTTGTAACATTTGTCGAGTACAATACCGTTTCAACGATCTTAGAGAAATTGAAAACAAAAAAAGTAAGATATAGACTTTTCAGACAACTCGATATTAAGCAGATATTCACTAGTGAAAGACAAAAGATTTCCTTTAATATTATTGTGCGAAGTACTGCAATAAGGTGACGTTATCGTAACGAGATTCGTAATTTAATCAGAAAGAAGAGTCGTTCTACAGTCTCACACCACTCATTATGGAGTGTTCCTGAAATTTCTGGCGTTATTCGTGTAGAAATCCAAACAAAACATTTGAAATTTGACACTCAAGAAACAGTAAATGTGGGTGTTGTTACAGCATTTTAAATGCCAATGTTTTTCTTTATTTTATGAATTGGTAGATATTCGAAAGGTTATTTTGCATGAAAACAGTAGCACCCAAACGTTTCGTACAAATCAACCATCCAATCAATCCAATATTTTTCCAATTTTTCCAAAAAAAATTACAAGCTTGATAATTTAATTACCTAAAGGCAAAAAGTGTGAGCAATATAGGCAAATGGTTTAAATTTTACGGTGTCAGTACTGTAATTAATCAGTTTTTAAAACGACGATAAGCCGCATACATCTATCAATATTAGTCGTACATTGTTTTGGAAAGCCGCCAGTAATTAGATTTCGTATAATTAAGCTATTTCTGTTACGTTGCCTTTCTAAATTTTACAAATTGAAATCCAATTTTGATCACAATTGATCACGTTAATTTATCCCACAACTTATCTACATATGTATATACAATTCCGTTAAATTTAACCAACACTAATTTTGGGAGGCTATTTTTTTTTTTTGAAAATGTAAACAACAAAAATCGATAATATCATATCTTTATCATTATTTAACTTTAAAAGCTTCAATGTATTCTAAATATAAAACAAAGCTCCATTTATAGCGATGCTGATTTTTTCCTACTTTAATATAAAAGACTTTTAAGTGAACTTTGTCACACCAAAGACTGACAAAAAAATGTGTAAAGTTCCATAAACACTTTTTGTTTTGAAATTGAATTCAAAACAAGCAACAAAGTTTTTTTTTAAAAAAAAATAAACAAAGCGTATAAAAGAGAAACAATTTTAAATTAGAAAAATATCAAGTTTTGTTGAAAACGATTTTTTGATTCAGAACGTTATGTTACATATGTGTGTACATATTAAGTGCATGTGTCAGTGTAAGTTTGGGTTGTGGTTGGGTTGCTTAAGCAAACTATAAGGGAAGTTCGTCGGCGAGCTCATTCAAATTGTCAAAGTTTAACCACTAATAACTCTCTCAGATTTCAATATTGTTTAGTGGGCCAACTACAGATAATTTCTATGTCAGCAAAAGTGCCACAATTGAAATTGGGGCCAACTATTATCTTTAAATACGGAAAATGTTGATCTTTCTCCCCCCAATTTGTACGAACAGAATGTTACAAATTATTTGTACGAGAACCACTTTCAAGCAAACGAATGATTAAAATTTACAAAAATTAAAATTTAGTCAGAAAAGAGCTTTCCCACTTATCTTTCCAGCAGTCTAGACCCTAACGGTGCACCATTGATGCGTATAAAGGTTTGATAATGCGGCTGTTTAGAATTTCTCGAGATTTTTGTTGTTAAAGTCTTGTTTGGGGAATTAAATCCGTCGACATCGTAAATAGAATTGTCTGAATTTTCTTCGATTTTACTTACGTAAAATCATTTCCATATGAATTCCACCGCTTTGGGGTGAATAACTTTCAAATTATACGTTGTATAGTAAATGTAGAACATTATTGTGGATTATTTCAAGCGAAATTTTGTAAATTGGCGGCTATTTTGCTGATTATATCAAATTTTTGATATTTATGGTTGAATTTCTACATTAAAATCAAATAAACCTGGTTTCAAACAATAATTTTCAATATTTCTCCTCTGTTTTTTTTTTGTTTTTTGTGTGTTCTCTTTTACGTGCTCCCTTTTGTTTCGCTGAATTTTAACAAATATTGTTCAAACTACACTCCAATTTCAGTATACTTATTTAAGGGATGAGAGTCCTGAAACGTATTATTTGGGAATGTATAGAGGATCATACGTTTTGAGGATAAAGGTGTTATGATTTGGCTTATAAGGACTATAATCCTCTTACCATACCCAATTAAAACAGAAAGATAATGTGTGTGAGTGTGTGTGTGTGTGTGTGTGTGTGTGTGTGTGTGTGTGAATGTGTGTACGCCTTGTATTTTAGTAAAATCCCATCTACAAGAATCTTAATCTAGAATTGAGCTTAATTTTCCTCCTATAACCTGATATCTTATTATAAATATATATATACACATACAAGTTTATTATTTGGAAAGATTAATTTCTATTGTTAGAACTTGGTAGATGAATTTCATAACAATAAATCAATCTATAAACTTGAATGTCTGTTGATGAAAATTTACCAAGATCAACTGAGAAAATGTACACACGTCTGAAAGCTTTGTTGTGTGCCAGTAAAATTTATAACAGAAACTATACAAACCGCTATCACGTATTACCTAGATGTTATCATGGCCCAAATTGTATCACCTATTCTTTTTATAAAGCAACATTAGAGATTCTAAAATATAAACGAGATACGTGTTCGATTAGATTTCTAGTAAAGCCGCGTCCACATATCCAACGAACGAATGCGCACGAACGGGAGCGAATGCAAAACAAACGCAAACGAATGCGAATGTCATGCGCAAACAGCTTCTAGTTCCAATTTCGCGCCGACACGAACAAATGAGGACAACCAGCGGATCGCTGTTTACCCCGTTCGCGTTTCTCTTGCCGTCCACACTATGTTTACATTTGCATTCGTTAGATGTGGACGCGGCTTAAGATTGTCTTATTTTATTCTAATCAATTGAAATCTAGTTTTTAGAATCAAGAAAACATTTCTTTTCTATCCATTGTAGTGTGTCGGAGTTACATTTTTTCCCCTTTATACAACGTATATAATAGGAACTCCGTTCCGGATAGGCACGATTAATTAAATCGATTTGTTAAAATCATTAATCATGTCAGTGAAAATGTCGTTTTGATATGTGCCCATTTCACTGTTTCTATTTCATGTTCAAGTACTAGCAGGTGGATGTGGAAACAGATACGAAGAACATGATCTACAAATTTAGGTTATCTTTTTTTGTTGAGAATACAAGATCACGTTCTATCATTAATCAAAAAATCTTTACGGAATTGTCGGTTGACAAGGGTTGAATAACTAGGGCTTGTATGAAGCTTTTATAAGTTGTTGGTACCAAGAATTTTTTTTTTATATTAAACATGTATAAAGGCAATAGAACCATCATTTATATGGGACACAATTAATTAGAACGGATTGTATGATAGTATAGCTTTGAAGTAATTTGTACGGAAATAGGCTTAGTCTTTAATATAACCCTGACTATCCATTACTGTACTAAACAGACTGACATGGCTAGCTCAACTGGAAAATATATTCATGTCGCATGTCGATCTAAGTGATCCCGAAGGAATACCTACAACATTCCAACTAACATATTTTTTTTCCTGTTAGTCGCTTCTATGTGAAACTCGAATAAATCCTCTTTCTGTATACGGTCAAGAAATCCAATTTCAATTTCTAAATAAAATACACATTTTTCAATATTTGGATAAAATAGATTGTTATCTTAGGATAATGTTGAAATTAGCTGTTTTCAGTCTTACAAAAACATAGATTATTAGACCTATATATAGAAGTTTCAGGATTACAAACTTGTTGTTGTTAACAAATATTTGATAAGTTTTAATTAAAATCCCACCTACAATTGTATAGTTTCAAAAGAGATAAAAATCAACATTTTGGAAGAGCTCTAACTGGATCTGGACAGCTTTCAGAACAAAAGTTATAAGTAAGCGTGACTTTACGAATTTTCCTAGAAATATTGGAATTATCCAACAGTACTTTCTAGAGCATCTTTAGTTTTTTTCTAACATCATTGCAAAGTTTAATTCTAGCAGCTTTGATCTCAAAGTCGATATAGTTGGTTGAAGCATATTTTCACATAGAAGATAATTGTTCTAAACTTGAAGTTTTCGACGGATATTACAGTGATTCAAGCTTACACAGGTTGAGACATTTCATCTAGGAACATAAGACAGTCTTGAGAGTGGGTGATTCTACAAAGATTCTACCAGATATCTCTTTCCAACCCAGACGAAGGCTTCTTGTATTTTCTTCTATGTTCTTAGATTAACTGTCTCAACCTGTATATATTGTGATTTGTCTGTTTATCGTGCCGATTTTTACGGTGAGCCTAAAAACACTTTAAAGATTACAAATGTCAACGTCGTCTTTGATTTAAACTGAACACTTTTCATTCTAACGGCATTTCACAAACTTAAAAGAATGATAAGAATTTTAACAAGCTTATCTATAACTTCACCGAAAGTTCTCACCAACGGAAATGTTAAGACATTTTGTACATTTGATTGGTAAATCTTGTATATCGTTCACAAACTACCATAAACTTTGAAATCGATTCTGTCAATGAGTTTGCTGATGTTGTATCATTATTTGCTTACCTGTACAATTTTCTCTAAATTTCCATCATACAAACATGATTTGAAATTCCGCTTTTTCCTCTATTCAAATAAGAGATTTCCAACGATTAAACGAAATATATAAGCGAGGCAAAAACATTTCTCTTCACATGCGTGCTCTGAATTTCCCCCAAATAGACTTTCACGTATAAAAAGAAAAATGCTATAATTAAACCGATAACAATCGCTAGAATTTCCATTTATTCAGTATAGTTTAAAATCAAACCAAATAACAACATATAGTGTTCCACTTGTATGAGGTGATTCCGGAAAACGGAAATAGGGGGCTGTTGCCAGGATGATACGTGATCAGAATTCGATTATCTAAATATGATGTCATCTATTACGAAGGATCATCTGCATCTCAACATATCCTCAAATCTATAAGTAGGTATGCACCTTATTGAAACTAATTTTGTCAAATTTTCCAATTTTGTAACAAGATGGAGGTATATATGTTGGTTTATAATTATGATTCATTTATATTCATGACAAAGGACTAATTGACATAGGACGCAATAACATTTCCTTAACTATAAATCCAATTTGATATTGGATTAGGTTCGTCCAACTTCATTTGATGTCCGAAAGAAAGAAAATTGAGTCGCTTTTGCAATAATTGGAATTTGCGGATTTTGTAAATTCGCTTTTTTTCGTGATTGAAATGGAGACTTACGAATTATTTACGAGCTGCTAACGAAAAGAATTAAGATGCTATAGACTCAAATTGCGAGTTGGAAATGTAAATTTCTTGTTCATTTGAAGAATAATTCTTCGTTTCTTTTTCTACAGCAAGAGAATTGTTTGATCTGAGCGAATCTATCACTTAGCAATTTGAAATATTTATCACAAACGTACAAACGATCTTTACGTTTGTTATTTATTGATTGCTATTATCGACAACTGTGTTCAATACCATATAAGTCTACCCAAAAACACACAATATATGTGTTCTTTAATTACTTTGCCTTTGTTTCCTAATTATCTATCAGTCTTTTAATGTAAAGTCTGTATTGTTTGTAAAAAGAACAGAATCACTACAATACAACAAGATTGAACACCATCAATTTCCTTTATTTTATGTTTTTCAAGTAGTTTTATCCGCTTCTCTTTTCTATTTAATTCCGAGACGAATTCTAAATGAGAAATCAATTTCTTTTGCCCAAAAACCGTACCCGTAATTCAGTTGATTTATGATTTATTAACTGAAAACTTTAGATTAATATCTTTATTGTCGACTCAATTAATCTAGCCAGCTGTTACTTTTTAACTGAAAATAATTACTTCATCGTTATTACGTTATGATTAATTAAAATCTACCAAATGAGGAACAAATTTAAACAGTGATTATTATTGTTAATAAAGATAAAGATTGATGGGAAAAATTGCAATTTTTCCAACTAAAAACTATAACGTTTGCAGATCAAAAATTTATCCATCCCTATAGATAATTGAAACAATGTAGCTACAGAAAATGCAAAAGTTTACTGTATTCTATTTCTGTGTGACAGTTCCGGCATGAAATGCTTCTATTTTTGCAATATACGCTTTTACAAAGAAGAAAAAAAAGGAAACATCATAGATGACAAAAGGATAAAAAAAAGCTTTGATCCTATTTGTGGTTGGCATTAGGACAATAGTGAGTTTCCCCAATAAACTCGTGTTTTTCTGGATTCCACGAAATTATTGTTTATTTAGGAAAGGCTTGAAACTTTAATGTTTATAATAGTTGAGTTCACCACAAACAATCCAAAAACGAGGTGTAGAATAAATTTATTCTTCAGAGAAATATTAATAATGCTACATCTACCATTTGCATGGGTTATAAGGCAGATAGAAGGCGTTGAGCTAGAGTTGAACACTTTTAAAAAAGATATCAGATATCGAAGAGCGCGTAAGTTGAATATTGTGGCAATTTAAGGTTGGTTTAAGGAATGACTCAACTGGAAATTGAGTGCATGAAGATGAACCAGAGCTAACTAAGTCTATAATTTGCGAGTTTCATCGTAAAGATTATGACTTTTATGAGAATTGCCAGCGCTACGTAACTCTTCTATGTTTCAACCTGTATGAGTCTATAGTTTGGTTAATACAGTGGGTTTAGTGAACTATCACCTACGGTATACCTCACTTTTGAGTACCATAATTTATAATTTAATTTGAGGTTTTACTATTAACCACCTGAGTATATTAACCCATTTACAATGTATGTATCTAAATTTTGGTATGATATGTACCTACATAAATTCACATCACAACACAGAAATTCAATTATAATAGATTATTGAAATTGAAGCCAGCATCCTACCAGTTACTGGTATATCTATGTGTGTATATTTAGTAAATTGTCATCGTGTATTAATTTTATGGTAGATTAACAACATACGAATAGTAGCTAGAGGCTTTCGTTATATGTAATACACACTCAACACGCTGTAGTTCAATTAGGGTCCATGAACTGGTAACAACTGATTTTAATATAACATGTTGTAACCAAAGAGACAACAAGTTATCATATAGATAAAACAAACCGGAACCTCAATTATCATTAGCAAATTTAAACTGTCGTTAATTACTTTATTTGTACAAAAGTAGGTAAAGTAGAATTTAGCTACAGTTTCGTTACTTTTTAGAGTAATCGGATCAAAAATGACTCGATAGCAAAAGTGTTTCTAAAAATGGTCAACATCTTTCAGAACCTATACAGAAATAAGCAAAGAACCACTACAGCTGCACCTCAGGAATATTTTTACGTTTTCAAAAATCATCATTTTAGTTGGAAAAAAATCGAGGAAGATTGAAAATTTTTCGCAATTTATAGGCTGCTTTAAATCATACGTTTGAATAAACAAGTAATGATAAGGAGAAGCGTTGAAGTAAACAACTGGCGATAGTTTAATGGAAACATCGCCCACGCACTTAGGAAAAACAATCACGGATAAAAGATACGAATCTCAAACGAATTGATGCATACGTCAACACATTTGACAATGAATTCAATGTCACGGTGGGACAAACAGTGCAACTGACCTCAAGTAGGTCAACTAGCAATAATTAAAATAGGAAACATCTAAAATATTCAATGAAAATGACGGTTTTCGAAAACGAAAAATTCGTGTCATAATCTACACTTTAGCCGTAGTCGTTTTTAGATAGAGTACTCTCTATCTTTGTGTTTTTATTTCGTTTCTCTAGAACGTAGGGAAACTGTAGCTCCAGCTGATTCTCCCTGTATAAGGGTGATTTAACGTATCTGTTGCTGAATAGAAAATTCTATCAACATCATTTCTATCCTTTAACATCTTAGCTTTATTATACATAGGGTGCCTGCCTGTGGTTGTTTATTTTAAAAAGGTAAAAACGAATACTTGCAGAGAATTTAAAGATCGGATGGTGATCTTTAAATTTTTCAATACAAGCCTGTCTAGTCTAGAATAATCAATACAACCATCAAAACATTATTTATGAAATAATCTTGATAACAGTAAACTGGAAAATTTCTCGAAATAAATTCAAATCCCTTACTGATTCAATTAATGTTGAAATATTGTATTTTATCCCAATCTTACGTTGTTTTCCAATTATCACAGCTAATTTAATTAGAAAAGTTGACAAGTACCAGTAAAGGATGAAGTTGTAATCTTTACAAGTTACATTCGTTCTCTGTTGTTTTCTGATCAAATTAATTTTGCAAGGAAAATACCGAAAACATGATATAAAGAAATTCCCGTCGTCTATGTGGGTCACGAAAACCAAGTGACAACCACCTAAATTATTCCTCATCTACCTTAACGACAACAATATTTTAAAAGTTGGCACACAGGGGTTTCGAATAAATTATTTAAATGTGACAGTAAACGATATGTCTGTTCCGGCGATGTTCAAAGTGCTGTAGTTTTTCTTTATTCCGCACCACGTTGCACGTTTTAGTTCTTCTATTTCTATGACTTGTACGTCTTAAATTTCGAGATTTAAAATACGGAAGATACTGCAAGTGTTTGTTTTATTGTGTGTATTCTGCCGTTTAGAGTTTTTTTAATCATAAAAAGTTTCAAAATGACGCCCAGCGGTACGGATTAGCTCACCAAACTTGGTCACCACGATAAGAATTATGATTCCAGTTGTCTAGAGTCTAAAAGTCTAAAGGAAATTGTAAATCTCTGTTTGGGGGGGATTTTAAAAGCTGCGAGTTGCTCGTCAAGACTACGATCATTTGTAATCTTGAATTTATACAAACTTTTTTTATATCGATTCCATCTAATAAATTGTCCCAATTATGTGTTGTTGTAAACCGGAGAGCTCTTATATAGGAAACAGTTTGTCTTATATTACAGTTGAACACCAAAATGGGAATTACTGATGGAAATGTGATTTGACAAAGAGCCCTCAGAGATTGACTACTACAAGGTTGCCAATATGTCAGGGTTGCAGCTGTACGATATCCCTATTAAGTCACTTCAAGTTAGGACTGTATGTAGTAAATCCCCTTCAATTAAAATTAAAACCAATTAAATCTGTTTCTGATAATAATGGAAATGTCGTTATTTTTCTTTTTCAAATCAATTTTTTTTGAATACAATCATATTTCACTCGTAATTTTTATTTCATTTACGAATCAATAAACAAAACTAACGTTTGTTGTTAATGATTTTAAACTCAATAGCGTCATGAATAATTGAGTTGTGGTGTTTAATTTGAACGATTCGCTCATTATATTATAACATAATTTCGTAATAATGAACTTTCATGCATGTCAACTGAACACATATAATTGCACTTCAAAAGTAGACATTGTTGCATAGTTGCATTGTTGCATGTTGAATACTAGTGCAGTGGTGTGAATCAAAAATTTATATAAACCGCTTCTCCTTTTTCTTTCTATCTGTAACAGGTGATTTACTGCTACAAGTACTTGTTACATTTCAGATATCGAAAAACAATACATTTTATAATATCAAAGCAGGAAAGGTTCAATTGTTCTTGTTGCATTTCTGTACCTATTTGAAAATTTTGGCAGTTGAAAGACGGTGTCCGACAGCCTTCTCTTCTGTTTTTCTATTTTAAATTTTGTAGATGATAATGTAATAATGAGAGTTTCTAACAGGAAAACGTTCTCTCCCCTAGTTGCTTTATGTTTGTCTTTTATTTTATACATTTTCCTTTCAGAGGTTGGCAATATTTGTTAGGTTTCAAATGATAACAGCATCCGGCTTTCAATTTTACCTGTAATTAACTAGGCCAATGACTTTTCATATAGCTTACAGTCAGTTCCCTGTTGTTGTTGGCTTCCGTAAAGCAAACTTCCTCCTAATCTTCCTCCATGTAACTCTAACAACAAACAAATCGATATAATACAATCCTTTGTTTAACCATACATACATGTTCATATACAGATAATATTTGAACGATATCAATACAACTGTTGAAACGCGATTTCAATAGATCTGCAGACATTTTTAGTAACAATTTTGGTAAAAATTGTTCAATTTAACGGTATCGAACAATCATTTGGAAATAAGCAATCAAGCTGTAATAATGGAGAGAGTCAACTGTAGTGATGCTCAATTAGCCGAAAAATTGAAAATTGAACAAAAAAGCTTTCAATGTGCACACAATAACCATTACGTTGTTATAGCCGATATTGACTCATTTCAGATGAGTCTAAAGTAATGATTTTAATTGATTTATTAAAGAAGAAACTATAATAAATTAGTATTAAATTAATTATTATTAATTACAGTTTTTTTTTTGTTTGTTATAACTTCATGGATTATTTATACGATAATATAAACAAAAAGTTTTCCTATCAAAACAACAAAACAACTACAACAGAACAAACAGAAACTTTTGAAATTAATTCAAATAGTTTTGACAGTTTAACATAATTCATATCTGGCATTGTAAAGTTAACTCAATTGAGAATTTTTTGATATTTTCAAATAGTTTCAATTTTAAAAGAACAAAAACGAATAGTTCAAAAATAACATAATGAACATCAATATTGTATAGAACTGACATTTAAATTTATTTGAAACGAAACCAACAAATGTACATAAATATAAATCAGTTCGATTTAAAAACATGACAATCAAAATCCAAAGCTTGTATAAGTAAAATGAACAGATTTCAACCCGAAATCCCTTTGATATGCATATGAGAACGGCAATATTTGTTTGGCCGGATTTTTAGCTCAACAAAACTTTTACTCCAACCTATATAATCCAAAATTTCTGTTCTTATCTTTATTGTTATTGTTATTATTATCATTCTGTTGTAATCTTGGAAAAATCGTTGTGGTATTCGTTTCAAATGTGCTGTTTCTTTTGGTTCGTCTTTGGTGTGGATTTGATAAACGAAAAACTTTAATTAAAATTATACCTCAATTCCGACTTTTGTATTCATAAATTTAATTTCAAATACCACAAAATAGGAATTTGGACAAAATTTAAAAGCAATTTTCATGGGATTCATCTGCTTATTCTTATTTGCCTAATTATAAGTCTGCAGTGGCGCATCCACCATTTTTCACATTCAAACATCAACGATTCCAATCTTTTGTATTTGCAATCAAATTTTAATCGTTTCTTCAACGTTCTATGCGGAATTTTGATGAATTACCGTAATTTTTGAGGTAATTCCAATCAAAACTCTATAACCAACGACGGTATTTCGGTAAAGTTTCAATCGAAATCGATACAGTAGTCGACATACTCTTGTATGGTTTACGAGAATTTTTGACAAATATTCATGGCATTTCTGTTGTTGATATTGATAAATACAATCAACGACTAAATGGTTAATGCTGATTTTTGTTTACTTTTTTCGATTAAAAGTCAAACAGCTACAATAATACGGTGATGTTTGTTGTATTAGCAAAATACAACGTTATAAAATGAAACAAACACGATGTGTTTTAATTAAAACATACAGTGAAGTAGAGCAGTTAAATATAGTTGCATTGCTGTTAATTACAGGTATGTGCAAAATTACCGATAATTTTACAAGAAAATTACCATTATTTGGTAAATATTTGTAGTTACAATGTTAATTATTGCACTATTACTTAATTACTAAATAAATATTTTCTAATCAATGAAAAAACAAACGTCCACTATTATTTGTATCAAATAGGAAAGCTGTCCGTTGTGTTGAAACTAATAACAAGCTCGTCTGTTTGATCGACTGGAAAACTCCGGTCAGTACAGTCGTTTCAATACGGATGTTGGATTTGTTACGATGGAAAACTACAGCTTTTCCATTGCTTAGAAAATAACGATTTTACATCTATGGTCGTTTTAACTGGCATATGCATTATAGGTAAATATGTTGTATATGTTATTATTGGAATTTTTCATAAAGTGCTTCATTTTATTGCATATTTTATTACATCAATCAGCCATATTGTGTGTAGTTATGGCTTTTAATATACGAAATAACGCCAGTTTTACGTTTGATCTATTAGCTTTTTCAAGTTGTTCAGATGGAAAAAAACAAACATTTATTCAATTATATTTAGGTTTTATAGCGGAATTTTAACAAGTTTTTCGAACACGATTAGTCCCTTGACACGTGTCAAAGTTTCTAGTTCTTTACGTAAACAACAACAGAGATCAACTATTACGTCAAACAATGAATATAAATTTCGGTCGGCATCACTATATCTACTCCTTATTTGCCTCCAAGGAATTTCTATTATAATAAGGAAGATGAGAAGTTTCGTTTGTCGTCGGACGAAACAGTCTCTTTGTATTTTAGGTCACTACCTTAATTTTCAAAGTAGATGAATTCCTTTATCACCACCGTTTATCGTTATATCTGGAAATTGTTATAAAGAACGCCTGCAGACGACCAACAGCAAATCAACCAAAATGAACCTTTGGTTCGGTTGGACATAGAAAAAATATCTCAAAATGGATTGTAAAAGGAGACAAGTTTGTCAGTCGCTAATCGTCAAGGAAATAGAAATTTTTTCTTCTTCAAATTGAGTATTAGACTCTCACAATGTATACGTGACTTTAAATTTATATCAGCAGTTAATTTTGTTCCGAAAAAAGGATTATTAAAAATCTGGAACGGGATCAGTGTTTATATCCAACGAACATGTATATTCATATTCATTAGACGATCTATGCGAACAACAGAAAGGTTTTGACTACAACATAGATCAAAAATCCCCTTTAATATCGTCAATTATTTTATAAAAGTTTTTGGAAAGTTTCCTGTAACATTTAAGCTTCTAGAAGTGTATTCTATATACAGTTAGCTAAATTAATAATCCAAAACATCGCTCAAACAAACTAATTAGTAGAGAAATCTGGTCGAACTGTTTGATCTGACTTTGTCAACATCAATTAGATGAGTACGAAAAGAATGCTTCAAGATTGTTGGCATTTCGTATTGTTTTCGTTTACGTTTTTGCTGTTTCCATTAAAAGTTCAAGTGGTAGGTAGGTAGATATTGGAAAGTGGTGCTTGAATTTGCAACAAAAAATTGTAACCCTTAAACATAAATCAATAACACTCAAAATCTATTCATTGTCAGATTATATTTTTTATATATATAGAGATGTACAAAAATTACACTGTCATCCATCATCTTTAAATCTACAGAATATATCAAATTTATCCAAATGGTTGGATAAAATACATCATGTTATTCAAATTAACAGCGTATAAAGGGAACAAAGCAACCTTTTTGCCTTCGGTATGTTTATAAAATCTCGTTATAAACAGGCATGGTCTGGATTGTTATTTTAAATAAAATGTTCTTCTCCAAAATGATAATAATACACTGGGTATCTAATATTATAGAGTAAGTCTAGATGGTTATCAAAATAAACATGATATAAATGTTTATCATTTCTTGTTTTTTCAGATTTTTCTTAATGATTTATTCAGTTTCGTTGGTAACTCAAAACAATCCAGACTCATTCGTCTGATTGTTTTCTATTTTAATTTTTTTTATTTTAAATAAACAATTTCAATTGTTGTCATCAAAATTTCAGCAGTAATATTTCAGTTTTGAAATATGAAATGTCATAAAGATATTGTCGTATAAAAGCGAACATTGTTCGGAATGATTTTTTATACTAACGGTTTAACAACGTGAACCACATTTATTACTTTAACGTCTCTTTTTTCGTAGAGTTTTTGAAATTCAAATTTACTTTTCATTCAAGTCATTGTGTATTGATCGTCTTTTATCTCATTCCATCCATACATTCATTTCAAAGAAATTATCTTGACATTGATTCTTTCATTTTATTTTTTATTTTTTTCAGTGTGTATATTCGCCCTTTAAATATCAACTCCATTACGTTCGCTTTCACCAAATCGAGATTACAGATGTTACCATGAAAAATCGATTGATTTTGAAACGTAGCTATTTCATAGTTGGGGATAATTTGCATTTTTTTTTTAGATGAACGTGTAAGTTGAAAAATCGATTTTTAGTGGAATTTCTGTTTCAAAAAATGCGCAAACTTTCTTTTATCTTGTCATTTCCCGATGATATTTGAATATTTTTATTAAATATAGACCATGGGAGTCTTATATCGGGATAAATACGCGTCTTTTCACATCATATTTGCTGTAAATTCACAACCATTTAATGAAAAATTCAACCAAATTTGACGAGGTTCACCTATAATGTGGTAACGGCGCAATTGGAATCGATCTATCTTTTAGACAAACAACAGACAGGTCAAAGTCAATTTAATGTGCCATCCCTGATTGGTACCAAATTTCACACTAAAAAAACCCCATTAAAAATACGTGCGAAATATGATTTATTTCAAGTAAAAGTTGGGACATCACTTGTTTTATAGTTGTTTGGATGTTTGCCTAAATGTTTGTTGTTATCACTGCTGTCGTATTAGAACCTTATAAATCAATCGTGCCAACTACAATTTGTAAGACAACTTTCGTAAAGTGTTAGGTTTGTTCCTATATACGTATAATCTAATCAGAAAAATGGTTATAATCCAATTTTGGTTTTATCAAAATAATTTTGTCGAAAGAAATACGAATTGGAACGAACTAATTCTGAAAGCGACTGAAAATCCAAACATTTCTTTCAGATTAAGCTAAATTAAACGTTAATTATCATCATCAAAAAGAGATAAAGAGAATTTTTTGTAATAGCATAGGGTTTGTTTATCATAAAGCACACATAATTCGTGAATCCTCAAAGCTATTTGGTTACGAATGTTAACAACAGTATTGACTATATTCAAAAAAAAAATTCAAATAACCATAATTTTTGTAAAAGATAATGAAAGAAAAAAACAAACAAATAACGATCAAAGTACATAATTTCAAGAAGATGACACAAATTTTTTGCGGTATTCACAAATTACCTTCCAGAGAACGATTACACTCGTCCAAAAATAATCCAATTTCACTCTAATAGCTGGGAATTGCCGAATTTTTCTCTAAACACCCATAAACCACCAACATTCGTATATAAATAGTTGAATTCACTTAAGCATTAGAAGATTAATTTTTTTGTTATTTTTTAAAGAAATAAAAGATACGAACAAATACGGTAGATATCACCAAAAAGTGAAAAGTTTCTATGTCTAGAGAGAGCTTTCGTTTTAAGCCACCTGTATACATTGCGGTGTTGTCTTGCATATCAGTCGGTTAATATTTCTATGAAACTTTACTGTTTTACATTTATATGTAAATAGGGTTTTTTGTTTGTGGTTTGTTTGTCTAAAAGTGAGTAGATGACGTCTTTCTGTCTTCAAAATTTTGTCCTAAATAATCTCTAGTTATTGATTTCTTTTTCCTTCATAAGTTTATTTACTTCGTCTTAGAACAGAATAAAGTTTGCATTTATCTTTATTCATAAATTCTCGCATCATACACCCACTTGTTGTTTGTTTTCACCCTTATCTAATTACATGTTTTTTCTTAACTAAACTTTGCAAAATTTGTCATATTTTCATTTGAATACAAAAATAGAATCTATTTTTAGCAAGAAAACCGTAATAAATAGACT
This sequence comes from Lydus trimaculatus, assembly GCA_037414755.1. NCBI lineage: Eukaryota > Metazoa > Arthropoda > Insecta > Coleoptera > Meloidae > Lydus > Lydus trimaculatus. Next base: position 39,086 of record JAZBGY010000122.1, on the reverse strand, counting down.
TATATCGGTTTTTTTTGAATTTAATTCATATCGTAATGATCACCGGTAGACCAACAAACCATTTATTATGCTTTCAATTAAATTTATGATGCTTTCTAGTGGTAAAACTACTATGAAAATGTTTTACGATAATGTGAATTACTATTCAACTTGATGTTGACTACCGATTTATTTTTTGCTTCTATCACCATTCTTGTTTCATTTTTTTTTTGTCTGTTTTGGACTTTATCCAAACATAACAATAGAAGATCCAGAAATGTAGAATGTACAAATACTGTTAGAATTCAATAATAAGCGAATAATTCATGTTTGACAAGAAATAAATCATTTGTAACATAATTACGTATTTGGCACTTTATTGGTTTAAATTATAAACAATTTGGTGGAATTTATTTGTATATTAACTTGATTATAAACGTTCAATTTTAAACGAATTATGCAGATTTTAAAAATAATGTTGATTCGATAAAACTAATGGTTTTTCTACAAAGTCTTATGTAAGTGGAATTATGTAAAAATTAATTGCCTATTGAAGATGATGATGATAATAATAGCAATTAAGACAGTAATCGATCATACCTTTCCATTCAGAATTAATAAACAATTTTTTTTCTTATAATGACTTGAATTAAAGGACGTACAAATGACGCTCTTCGACCTACCGAATAATAATCAATACTATTGTTATCAATTATTCTATCTTTCTATCATTTTACGTTTCTTTCACTTTAAATCGACCTGAATATTGAATTACAATAATATGGCGTAATTTCAAAAAGGTAGATATTTGATTGACGTATACCAACATGAATTAATAAAAAAAAGAAAACATCTCCTTTGTCTGACTTTGTCTTCAATATAGATGGTTGAAGATATTAAATGGAAAAAAATTTCATATTTCAACGTTTATAAATATTGGAATCGATCAATTTTTCTTATTTATTGTTAGCAATAAATGAAATTTTCGGTTTCTCTTGTTTATTAAACTAATAACAGTGAATTGTCTTAATTCAACTTGAAAATGTTGACACGTTAATCCATCTTCAATATAGTTATTGTAAAGTCGTGATATTGAAAAAAAACGTCGAATTTTACCACAATAACATCGTACTCTATAGGAATCAGGGATATTATTGTTTACAGTCTGGCTACAATAGTTGATGTATAGCTGACGAAACTTTTAAATTTGCTAAGAAACAATCTTCTAGACTAACAATAAGTCAACGATTAAAATGTGAAAAAATGTTTCCTGTAGGAACAATTTTTCCGTTTCGTTTATCTTTCGAAATTGATCGTTTGATTTTTAAAATTGGCTAATAATTGCTTTTCCTTACAACGAACTTCTCATTAACTGCCGTTATGGCTTATTATAGTCGAATTTCAAGCGAATTTTCATGTAAAAGCCGCTCTAAAGTAACCAAATCCATTTTTGATTTTATTACTCACCCTACCATTTCCCCTTTAAATCAAATATTCGATTAATAATTAATTAGGAAATTGAAGAATGTTTATCAGATAATTACTGCAAACACTTTCTGATTTATTTTGATTAAGTCACCATAGTTGTACTGTATTTCGGACACTATTGTTAAATTACTCAAATAGTGAACAATTTTTTGTCTATTTGAAGAGCTTTTTTTAAGGTATTTCTTAGAAAACCATTTAAGAACACTAATAGAATTCAACTACCATTGTGAAATTTCCTAGATTTAAAGATATTGTTATTTTTATAGTAGAACTATGGTGACTTTCAATACTTGAGCGAATTTTGAACAGCTGAAACTGCTTTGAAACGCATTCAATCAGAAAATAAAGTGGTAATAATCATTTGAGATTTCGTTTCTATCTAATTCTATTCTTGTATTAAAGTTTGCAATTGATTTTTATTTAATGGAGAATACGAGCAAAAAATACCTCTGTAAAAACTTGGTTGATTTCCAAATAAGAGTTTCTGTTTGTTGATGATGATAGTGTAAGGATGGATTTTCTGGTTTATTGCTAAAGATGCTTTAAAGTCTGTTGGATTGGGGTCATTATGGTTTTACTGTATATTAGTGGAGAATAAATCATTGTAATCTTCTGATCGTTATTTATATTCGTTTAATTTATCTTCATGAGCAGTCTTTATCGCAAATTACCAACTTTTGGAGATAAACCAACAATATATACAGTCTTTATAGCAGCTATATTCAACAAATTTGTCAAATCGTCATTTACAAAATAGAGATAAGACAAGAATAATAGCTTGTCTACATCATCATAGACAATGAATTTTTATTTCAAATTTTTATCAAAAAAATGTCTCATAATTAGAGACTTTAGAAAGTTTCCAATTTCCAATTGAATCGAGAATAGCAAGTATCTGTAACTTTATAATAATCGAAAGGATTTGTGATTCAAATGAGCCTTAAAACATCAAAATTTTTATTGTTCGATAATTGGTGAACTTGAAAATATTGAAGATGTAAGTGTTGCAAATTTTAAATATTAAGAAACTCAATACTAGAAAGGTATCCTTTGATAAAACAAAGGATTACAAATACCTGGATCATAACAGATAAAACACACTAAAAGATCAAAAGGACGTATAGTTGTAACTACAGTTTGTACGTTAATATCCTCAGGAAATAGTTACAAAAGTTTGATGATGATGAATATAAAGTAAAATTTGTTTTATTCATGTTATCTACTATGATGAAGTGATGCAAATTCTCTAAATATAATGACATAGTTGTTGATAACAATCTTCTGTGTGGGTCGTGTTCGAAATTTCATTTGCGTTCAATAAAAAAAAAAACTAAAATTTTCTGAAATTCATCAATAAAATTTAATTTTTATTATTCTAATTCTAACCGTTTTATAAAACATACATAAAAGATGCATAATATTTCGTTTTTAATCGATATCTCTCATTATTTCCATGGGAAATGTTCGTTGTAAATTTTTACTTGACTAGTAGTGCATTCGAACAGAAATTATCAAATATTTTCAACATCAAGTGTAAATGATAACGATGTCCTTTCCGGTTATCTTCCTACATAAATTCGGGGTTTTGTCCAAAATTTTAGGTTGACTTCACAATTTGTATTCACTAAAGGTTACACGTATTTCTTAGAAGTTATGCTTATTCTTCTGGTACTCAAGAAATTTTCGTGTAAAGGCGCGTCTCTACACCAACAACATTCTGAAAGCGTTACTAACAACGCTTGCAACACTATTTGTGGGTGCTGTCTAGACTGGGCTAGATGCCACCGCAAATTTCAGTTTTAATAACGTATCCCATGTGTCTTTTGTTTCCGATAATTGGCAGCATAAATCAATTGATTACATTTGACGCAGTTTATTTTAGGGTTTTATATTTCATAGAGTGCTCTATTATAACCAAATCACCAAGAATTTTAAGTTTTTTACAATTATTCGATATGCAACAAACTAACTAACCATAAAACACGACTACTCGGGCTACACATTCTTTTGATGTTCATTCATTTACCGCTTTCGCATGGGCATTGAATGTGTTGCTCGGGCACGTGTGCAGCTCTCAAAACTGCTGACTTGCGCTGTCCCCTACGCGAGAAATTTGATACAAGCATTATGTGGCCGGGGCTAAATGTGCCCATGTGGAGACGCGCCTTAACAAATTGGGCTCTATGGAGGAGGGTAACTTCTTTTGAAGTTTTTCATAGAATCAAGACAATTCACACATTTCATTGTTTTCAATAGAAACTTTGTTAAAGAATAATTCAATAAATTAACAAATTCCGTTCATAGCTGCTAATCAGAATATTGTTTTATTAATATTATTAGAACAACTGTTCAATTATTTAATATTTGTTTATTGAAATTAGCAATTATATTTAAAAAAAAAAAAAAGAGTAATGATGATGGTTTTCAACAAAATCATTTTAGACATATTTTATATACAATTAATGATGGATCACCCAAACAATTTGATTTATGAAATAATCGATACCATTATTGTTGGTTTTTCAATAAATTAATAGGAACTAAAATTAACCAAGGTTAGAATTTGAATAATTAAACATCAAATTGAAAAATTGGTAGAAAAAGTAAAATTAAAAAAAAAAAACAGAAAATAATACAAGCACACCATAGATTTGATCTTAAATTAGCTTAAATATTAAAGACGAAAATAAAGATAATCTACGCGTTATTAAATAATTTTTTTTATTATAATATGTTTAGTCTAAATTTTTTTAAATATTGTGGCAAAGTTAAAAAAAAATGTTTCTAAAATAATTTTATTAGACAATATTGTTGACATTATTATCAGTAAGGTTAAACACTGATAGATAAGAATAACTGCAATTTTCATACGATTATCATTAATTTAATTAGAAGTTTTGTTTGAAACGACCATAAATTTCATCAAAATCCATATTTTTTTAGAAAAAAAATGGATATTTCAATCGTCTATCAGTCAAATTCTATCACTGTTTTCTTTCCTGTCTTATTCATTTTTATAGTAAAAATATGCAGAGAAAACAATCTCGTTATTTGAACATTGAAAATTGATTTTTACCGCAACGATTTTCCCTCAGTCATCTAATATAAATGATGAATTGGTAGCCTTTGTTACAATTCAAACATTATTCTTACTTAATATTTACTAAATATTTAGGGGTAGAACGATAGACAACCCTAACAGACGTGAATTTTATATTGAATAATATCGAGTCCAAATACGTTGTAATCGAACAATAGAACTAATAAATTATTCTTATTAAGTTAGGTGTGACCTTTATTAGACACTTCGTTTATTATTATTATTATTACTATCATTATTGTTATCGTGTTTAGATATTTCATCAAAAGTTGTTTAACAGGATGTAGTGAATTTAACTGACAAACAGGAAGTAATTTCCAATTTACCAACAATCTAAATCGTCAATTTTCAGATGTTTTCTAGCGAAAACGAATCCAACAAATTAGCAAAGAATGCAAGGTTAATCTGCAAATTTTCAAAAAAAAAAAATAGCTGTAGAAAACGTGATCTATTTTTGGTATTACAGGAAACATTAAAATTGTCAATGAGGTAGAATTTGAGAAAGTCGAGTTTATTTATTTTATAGCTTCAAAAGAAATATCAATAATGTGTCATTTTCAATTAGCAACAATTATCAAATATATAAAAAAAAATTGTTTAAGTGCAATTTGAAAAAATTATTGTTTAATTATCCAATTAGAAAGTTTGTTGTATTTAAAATTGAATATTTTGAAAGTGTTTGTTTTGATTCAATTTGGAAAAACATAATTATAGTAAACTAAATATAACTTGACCGACTTTTAAATTAAAAAAAAAATTAAAAAAAAAACCGTCAATTGATGAGATAATTCACATATTGCAAATACTCCATTTATGCCCCCAGATGTTGAGCCCCGACAAGAACGATGCCTGTTATTCTATCAATCAACTGAAAATGATCAGTTAATTGAGTGTGTTCTTGATTATATCATCGGAATACATACCAATTCTGATCGAGTTTCGGTCCTTATCATTACATTCCCGTCAATTTACAAGATGCGGCCTTACTTATCGATCCACTGATCATCCACGTAAGCGGATATTTGATAACTTTACTGGTCGACTATTGTTTGCAGCTTATAATCCACTTAAATACGATAGTAACAGTTTTATTTTTGGTGAATTTGCAATTGACCAACAAAGTTTCCAAATAAACCATAATTGATAATTGAAATTGTTATCGAATTCAATATTATCGATTTTGGTGTGAGTAGATATATGGAAGGTTTTGAAAATAGAAAATTGACTTCCAGTAAATATCGTCAAGGAAATGCCACCGAACTTTTCTAATCAATTTATTATTGACTATCTTACATAGAAATGATATTTTAAAAATAGTGGAAAATATAGCGACAACCTTGATTTTCTTTTCGTTTCAATTCTAATATGGTGCTAATAAAATTTCGTGTTTTTCGTCTAGATAAGTATCAACAATTACGCAAATAATACTCCAAATTAGTAGCGTATTATTGCCATTAATTTCCAACTATAAAAGTCGAAATTGTTGAAAAGTAAGAAAGATTTAAAACTTTCCATTTGTTAATTGGTCTTTTGCAATTATCAACAATGTACTCAAAGGGCAGCTTCGAACAATAATCACAGTAATAGTGTGATAGTAATGAGAGGAGCTTGTGGGGCTAGTTTCCTTTTTTCTACACAACAAAACGCCTGTCTCCTCTATCATTACTATTATTGATATGATTTTATTATAATTGTGTACAATACGAACGTCGGATGAAAGACTGATAAGTACGAATAGAAACAATGGTGATCCGGTGAATATTCCATATATATGATCCTTTCAATATCCATATTTCTTACGTAATATATCATGAACGTTTATCACATATGAAATTTCCAACGAAATTTTCAAACAGTAAAATTCTTGACACTCGGTGAAATTTCCAATTTTCTTATTTGAATAAAATGACATCTAATGGAACCGAAAGCTTCATCGTTTTTTTGTTAAGTCACTATTTGCATGACGTTTATTTCAAGAAATATCCATAAAATTCTCAAATATATGTGATCGAATAATATATAGTTGTCCAATGATGACTAGTTAGCCAAAATTGATCTTCTTCAATTCCTGATCTATTAAAATGACCATCGATATTGAAAAAACCAGCAGCCTTCTCCCCTTTTATATATAAAGAACAATTTCTTTTAACACACGACAAGTCTTTGTAGGTTTACAACAAGGATTTATGTTTGTCCAATCTTGATCACAACTGTACGTTGCAATATCGACAGATATTTTTCACAATACATTTTGAACTTTTGTTTTAATCCAATTGAAGACAAATAAATCAAGCTTTAAAGCTTGAAAAAATAATGATTTACAGTCACCCTGTTAAGACACAATTTCATATTCAATCAAATAAAAGTATTGGAAATACAAAACTGTAATCGATCGCCGACTATCCACATTTGTGTGGGAAAAATAAAACAGAAATTCAGCAATTTCAAGTTGATTTCGCATCAATAAATGGTTTGTCTTTAATTGTATTATCGTGGTCAAGTAGTTAACTTATCGTAAAATATTTAGAAAAGTGGATAAATAATCGAATTGTTATTGATCTACTCTTGAAGTTTTTATTTTACTTTATCTGTGGACAACTATATACGAGTTGTTTATTTATAGAATACTTAATGTTGAAGGGAATTCATCTTGAAACATTAAAAACATGCAAGAAGAAGTTAATTGCATCTAATCTATGTTATTATAGCTTCTACAGAATGGCAGTTAAAGTAACAACAATAGGGTGGTAGTAAACCAAAAATTAAGAAATATTAAATTTAATTAACAGTGCCGGATTAAACCTTGTGAGGACAAATGAAATCTTGGGCCTCTTTTCTATCAACCCACAATTTTAATAAACCAATGGTTTTTTTTGTACAAAACAAACATTAATAGTTATTTAGAATGGGAAATGTACGTTTTGCGTACCAAGAGAAAATTGCGGCCTCGGTCAGCAATCTCGAAATAACTAAACGCATTTCGCTACCGAAGTGTATTTTTCTTATGCAATCGTTAATAATTCGGCAAAAATTTTAATCTAAAATTTGCCGAAAATGTCGAATTGTTTGACATGTTCTTTTATTCATTTCATAGTAGGTAGCGGCCGTAAAAGTAGTTTTACGTGCGTTTCCAATAGCAACTAATTCCAAAAAAATGTAAGTATCTTACGCCCTGAATTTCAGTCAACTGTGGCCGAAAGGACTTACTTTTAGATCGGATGGACGAAAAAATGTTATGATTAAACAGAAACTTTATCCATTGTCGCGGGGCCCCTAAAAGACATGGGGCATATAGGCTGCCTGTTACTTTGCCTAATGGTTAATCCGGCATTTATTCCTTAAGACATAAATAAATAATCATAAAGCGGAATATTTGTTTTTAACAAATTCAATAAAATTCAATTTACCATCATCGTAAAATTTTAATGCAAATTTTAAAAAGTTGCATTCAGTATATCCACAAGAACACTTACATAAATCCCTACAGCATCATTTATCGCACTAAATATAAAATCTGCACAATGTATATTTCAAGATCGACCGATATACATATATTTTACAGTATGAAACTGTGCGTTATTTATGAGGAAAATTGATGAAAACTACGGTGTTACTTTTAGTACAGTACAGTTACCCCATGACGACACCACATAGAATACGGTTCCTTTGTGCTATAATTACGAAAACGAACGCTTTACAGCCACGGAAAATTTTTAATAGTCGAATTGCAAATGTTTGTTGAGAGACGTACGGAAATCATCTCTACCTATAACGTAGTAGAAAAACGAATTTTCGTCTAACGACTAGAGAAATCGGTTTTTTATTAATTTTTTTCTCTTAAAATCCAACAACTTTCATTCTAATAACGTACAAAAAGCCAGTTTGCCATAATCGTAAAATTCATATGAAATTTTTAAATGGAGGAAAAAAACTACAATTTTTAGAGATCTCTATACAAAAATGGTGATTTTACGTAAATCCTTACAATATATACCAGTATCTCGATATAAACAAAATCCACACTAGAACCACCTTTAAGGTCGATTTATGATATCTTATCATACATATTTTGACTAGGATAAATATCATATTTTTCATCGTTTGAAGTAATTCATGTTGACATTGATGATAGAGGAACTTACATTTTTCACACAAAAACACACAAAAAAAACCGAAACTATGTACCTACTACAAATCGAAAATAAATAGTGAATACTTACATGAAGATGTAAAGTCCGCCATTTCCGTCCAGCAAACATCAATTATTTAATTGAAGAGTAATTGGAGAAAATTCAATGTAATCCAGTTTGTGTATTTATTCATTAAACACGTTGATTTACACATTCACTGTTGTAATAGTGACGTTACCAAAGTAACCTTTTTATTGTTGTTATATTGTTATAAAATGGTTTTCTTCTCCATTAAATTTTGACGGGCATAGACAATGGAATCCTTGGGCTGTATTCAAATAATGCACCCTTTCAACCATTATCTATCTCCATTAATTATTATTATTATTATTGTTGGTATTATATGAAAGAGGCTTATATTTTGAAATTTTTGGTTTTAACTCTCTTATTTTGATTGAAAAATGAGTGTTAAAAGTTTTTATTTTAACAGTAATCTATACAGGATTAAATCGTTCTTTATTCGAGTTTTCCCCAATAAGCGTCTGTCCGTATTTATAAAGTTTTCCTTTCATAAATATCCACGTTTCACTCGATTTTTCTTCTAATGTTTATCTATTTGTTCGTTTCGTTAAGAATCACTTAAACAATTCCAGCAAATAGGTTGAAACTTTTTCAATTTTTCCGGACTTTACCCAACAATCGTCTATTCTACCCCAAATTTCTTATATTGTCTTTTATTTATTTAAATTATTTACAATCTATAAATACAAGAATATTTAAAAAATATGTATATAACACAACACATAAGTTTGATTATTATTATTATTATTATTATTATTAGTATTGTTTTTCTAAGGAGAGGGGTAAGAGGAAATATAGCTAAACCTTGTGCGCGAAACGGACGCCGATAGTCGACTGTTTCGTCGTTTAGTCGTCGCGGCCGTCGTTGGCCCTGTTTTATCTATGTGTTAGTGAATGAATCGCGTATATGGATAATATAGGAGTCCTGCGCGATTTTCTATACTCTATTATTACTAAATTTTTGCTACTAGAATTGATCACCCTTTTTTCTTGATATCAATGAAACAAAAACACTTAATGAATGAAATGAATATTGATAGACTTATGGATCCTTTGTTATTAGATTGTAGTATCAAAATGAAGCTGCTTATAGTTGGGCCCACTTTTACAGTTTCAAATTTATTATTATTATTATTATAGATTTTGTTTTTGTGATAATAGTCGAGAATAGTCGTGAGATTGTTCATTTATTCTTGGTTTAATTCAAAATAATTGAATTCTTTAATAATGGTGGTAATAACAAATAACACACTTCAATGTGAGAGTGTTTCGCATTACGTTATTAAAGTTGCATTCAAGCTGATTGCAAGCAGCTAAAATCACAAATCCCCCAAGTGCTAAAGTTTAAATTGAAATTGAATTACTCTATAACCAGTAACTTCAATTCATGTTGATGTATACTAATTAGTTTTATTTGTACGTCAATCTATATGGGAATTAGCAACAAATTAAACCAAAGATCATTCTAATCCGATTTGGTTTTGAAAACAAAAAAATTCTACAAAGAAAAGCCAAAATTACACTTATTTTAATGAATCAATTTTCGTCATTTTGTTTCACATCATGTTTATCTGTAATATAGTAAACGTTTAAAGTGGATCATGATTTTCTTGACTAGAGAAAGTGCCCTTTGATGTTCTATAAAGCTTTATTTATGGTTTATCAATGTTTTATGAAATATTAAGGAGATTAAATTTGGTATAAGTAGCGGAATTTGATATTCTTAGTTTGGTTAAGTTTGTCGTGTATTAACAAATTCAAAGTACGTAAATAGGTACAGAAATGCATTTAATTATTCGTTTTTCTAAGTCTATTTATAAAATTTGGAAAGCTCATGTCAGTCAACAAGAAAACCGAAATAACTAATGTCACAAAACCTATTTAAATCAAAATTACGTCTAGCCAAATTTTGCACGTTGCATTTTTACTGTGATTTATAGTCGTCCTGTATTGACGCAAATCAAAACTGAATTATGCTGATATGAGTATAAAGCGAGGACGCATATTCTCATTAAAATTGTTATTTTATAACACGCAATCCACAAAGGAGTCACACTTTACTCCCCGGTGATTGAATAAAGAATTATAATTGCAAAAATGATTGAATACGTAACACTACACCCTCTTGGCACCTAGTTTTATGACTGTAAATGATCTTTAATATTAATGGTTTTGTCTTGTAGGACAAGAACGTGCACTTGTTCGTGAATGGCAGCTTACCGACACAAATAAATAGTTTGTTCTTTATTTCACGCTTCTATGCTCAACCATAATGCTCATGCATTAGAATCAATTCGAGTGCTTCCTGGCTCAATAAGAAATAAAAATTAGTTATACCCGTAATTAGATAAACACAGATAAATGTGAAGCTTTCAACCAACTATTTCATCCAGCATTTTCAATGAGTTTTGTAAGAATGTCGGATTGGAATCATTAATTCGTCTTTATTCGAATTTTCTCTAGATAGAAGTTATCATGTTGAATGTAAATTATTGATGAATAAAATTAGATCCTTAATAGTATTTACGACTTTATTTTGTTGGACCTGAGAACACAGTTAAGTAGTCAATTTGTGAGTGCGTATAGTTACGCACGTTTATCAGTAAAACAGAATAGTCTGACTAATCAGTTTAACAAGTGTTTTTACGGCGAAATTCGTGCTAATTATCCAACTGTCGTAAATAGCACTACAAAACACAGAATAATACACAGGCTCCCCGGCTTAGGCAGAGATCTATGTGTGAATCTGGAATTCTCACTTATATATCAAGGTATTACAGGAATTCTGTATTCAAGTTGAAGAGTTTTCAACAAAAAAACTAAATAATTTATTACAGAATCAGAGTAAATGAGCGAATACCTTTCCAATGTTTCTCTATTAGCTTTCGGTGCAAAATGTGTTTCTCAGAATAAAGTGAAGACTTTTCTTTTTATCCTGCTACTTCTCGTCCTTCTTCACCATTTCCCCACCTGTTCATTTTTCTGTTTGACTTGTGTCAAGATCGTTGTTCGTTTCGTTCATGATGGGGCATTGATCGGACACTTCTAAGGCCTGTCCTGATCCAAATGGGACATTGTTTATGCGACAACTGTCTCTTTAAAAAAATAATGTAATTGACGCTTTGCCAGTCATGGTGGGATAACTGTATATGTTAAATATAACAACTGTAGTAAATTTACGAAATCTATTTTAAGTCGTTTTTTGCCAAAAAACTGATTGCTTTAAATCAATCAAGATTTTTCTAACAATTTTTTTCTAAACTGACTTGGTTTACATTCGTGATTAATGTTTTTCGTCAATCAATGTCACCAGAGGAAAAGCGGTAACCAGATGAAAATACCTATGTTATTGGATTCTTTTTCTGTTTTTTTTGTTTTTTTTGATCGTTCTATACATCAGATTAGAGAACTGTTTAACGAAAATCCTACTAATTGTCAGTCATTATAACGTTTCTCGATTTAGACAGGAAATTTGAAAATAGATTTGTAATTTTATAAATTATTTATATACGTTTTGTGTTTATTTAAAAAATATATATGTATATACGAAAAGTCTTTGAAAACTATCGAAAATTTCAACAGATGGGAAATCGATGTTAACTAAATTTCTTTTCTGTCCTAATAAAAAGAAAAATGTCTGTAGAAATTTCTTTCGATATAATTTATAAAACTTTATACTCGAAAGTAATCCAGCCATTCAGAAACACTTAAATGGAAGTTTATTAAATGGAGATCTCTGCTATATCCAATGGAACTCTATCATTCTATAAAACATACCGTAATCAATTGCAAGAGAAGTCTTTGAAAATAATAATAATATTGTAGTCGTGTATTTTTTCTTCAAGTCAACTAATTAAATTATTTTTAGATTGAATATTGATAAGGTCAAATGTAGAATATATAATTTTGATGAAGGAACAAGGCCAAATTTGCATATAAAGCGAAATAATTACATTGCAAATATTTGCAATATAATGTGCTTTTCCACGCCAATAACTGTTTTTTCTATACATGCATAATCATGTACTTATAAATTATAATGAGAAGTTTATTAACGAATCCCCTTTTTTTCCACACACACTCTCTATTTTGCTGAAATTATAATTGCTGCTCATAACCGTAAATTGCACAACTGTACAATTGTTCTTGTTGTATGATTGTTGGATGTGACATTGTGGCAGACGGTATATTATGGATAATATGGTCATGTTGTGTGGTAAAATGATAATTTTCAAATGCATCTGGACAATTGTGATGAAGTTTGACGCCGGGAAAACTTCATTTAGAGCTTTGTTTTTTGGCGAATGTGACTCCTAAAAATAACGTGCAATAATTCGTTTCATTGTTTACAAATACGCTCACACGTAAACACAACAAATACACTTATTTATCAGTTCGAATCGATTTATAGATGGACGACTGAATATACGAAGTATAAAAGAATAATGCCAAAAATACGACTTCATTGGTTTATATATATATATACCAATATATAGTTTGGGTTAATAATGGAATTGTTGTGTTTTCGATTGTTTGACTTTTGTCAGAATTTATGACTGAACATTGATAATGATGGTGCTTTATTTAATACAAAAACTTCTACTTTGAAGTTTGCTTTTGTATAGCTTCAAGTTTTCAGCTCCATTGATTTTCTACATGCGCCTTCCTTCATAACAACAATACGACAACACCCGAACAACTTCCGATTATGTTTTAATTAAAAAATCATAGGTATTTCTTATTATATCGGAATTATCTGGCAGACTTCCAAGTTTCAATTGCTCAAAACTTGGGTACATTTAACCAACTAGAAACGGTCAATATAGACAACTGTGGTTAACTAAACTATTTGTCAGTATTTTTGTATTACACTTCTCTTATTGTAAGCCGTGGTGAAGGTAATACGCAGCATCAATCTACGAAAGGAGTAATAAACAAAGATCATACCGTGCAAAATCCGTTTTTCATGGTAGTTACAGCTGCTACTAAACAAAAAGAAATGGAAATACACGTGTAACTTCCCAGCTTATATCAGGTAGATTTTGTTCTTTTGTAAAATTAAAGGTAATACAATCATTTGAGATGTCTAGTGTCGTACACCATTTTAGTAGCTTTTCATTAATATGGTGAGGTCTTCTCCAGTGACAGGCCCTCGTTCTGAACGCAGGCCAATTTCTGCATATTTTTTTCTAATTACAGAAAGAATAGAGAATTTAAAACCAATCAGAGCTAGTACACGGTCGAAGATGTGGTACGATGCTTCATAATCCCATGACTCCAATCAGATATAGAAAAGGATTAAATGAGAGGAAGCTTTAGATAATTTGTACCATTCTAGCCACCAGCATTTCTATATGTTTAACGATGGTTATTCAAAATCACCTCAGTTGAAATGCGACCGATTTCAAAAAAGTTTGATCACAAAACTAACAAAATTTGTAACATTTTCAAATAGTTCTTCATTCTGTGGTGTTATTAAGTTAAACTTAGTTTAAATCCTTGGTAAATTTTCCGCATTTACTTAAACATAAAACTAAATCCTAGTCTGAATTGTTTAATTAGTATTCAATGATGAACGAGCGAATTAATAACGAATACTCTTTATACGTGTTTTAGTGAAATTTATCTGCTCTCTGGACAGTGCCGGATTAAACGTTGTAGGGGTCCCTAGGCAAACGAATGTCTCTATACCTACATGCGTACTTTTATCAATCCACAATTTTCATAAACCAATATTGTATTTATGGGCTGACAAATGCACGTTTTGTCTAGTAAAAGAAAATTGCGGCCTCGGCCAGGAATCTCGAAATATCTGAACGCATTTCGCAGCCCAAGTGTATAACGACAACATTTTTTATGCAGCCGTAAATAATTCGGAAAAACCTTTATTTAAAATTACCTGAAAATCAGTACGATGGAGGTAAAAATTGTCCACCACTATCTTTTGAAAAAATGTAAAGATTTTACTGCAAATTCCTGTCAAGATCAATCATTGTCGCGGGGCGCCTAAAAGGCATGGGTTCCATAGGCTGCCGGCTACTCTGCCGAATGGTTAATCCGGCACTGTCTCTGGGACATTATTTTAATCAATAGTCGTTTACTCATTTAGAAACCTATTCAAATGTCAGTGTGTGAATTATAATGCGTATAAAGCGCCCCGAATTATTCTTCTCCACCGAACTTGTAAAACATTGAAAATCATCAATTATTTAAAATTTCACATATTCATTCACCGAATTTACATCATCTAGAAGAACGATATAAATCACTGAATCGAACAATCACAACAAGAATCCTATTAATGATTGTATGCCATATTGTCAACAGTCTTTCTCTGTACATTTCAACAATTTGATAAGAGTTGTTTCCAATTGTCATACCTTAGATGTTTCTTTCCAATCTAAAAGAAACGAGATGATAAAAACTTTTAATTGCTGTGATTCTAGAATTAAACGTAAGTCACCAAAAAAAAAGCAACAAGTAAATAGAAAAGAATTAAACAAATCGCTACTAATCGTAAGAACATTAAGAATGTTAGTTGGCTTGCTTTCTGTTTTCAAAGAAACAGAAAAACTTTTAAGTGGAAAGTCGAAAACTTTTTTTCTTTTAATGATCGAACAGTTTGATTCTCTTGTCGTTTCCCTGTTCGTTTTTTTTGTTTTTTGTTTTTCACCTCAATAGTAACAAACAGGTGGTGTGTTCGTTTGAAACAAACAAACAAACTTCTGTTGAATTTTTTTGATTAGTCTCTTTGTGTACTTTAATTAACAGTTTCAATCATTGATGATTATTATTACAATTATGCTATTATAGACTTGACATTTTTTTTTTTTTTGGTTTAGTTAACAATTTAATTGATTAATTACAATGATAGTACACGTTTTTCTTGTTAGAACTCACTTAAAATATCATTAATTTCAATTTGAATGTTGGAATATTGAACCTCTTCCTTCCAGCTTTTAGATATTTGTCTAACGTCCTTTCAATAATTTATCCGTCAATTTATCCTAATTAATTTCAACATTTATATGTAGATTAATATATTATAAAAATTGAATAAACGACCGTTTATTAAAACTAACTTGATAATAAATTAATAATAATTAAATATGCAAAATTAATTATCCACACATTTTATTAACATCTCATCATTCTCAACTACTTGATATTCTATTTGCATCAATAAAACAATTATGCACCTCTTCAATTTATTAATTAAAAAGATAATTTTCTAATTTGTACATATTCCAACGCCTACAGCAATATTTTAATTGCAATACAATCCAATTATCCTTAGAACTAATTTACAGCTACTGAAATTTACGTAATAAATTGTATAAATGCTCTCTTTATTGCTCATTGCAATATTTTGTAGAAAAACAACTGTGTTCAAAATAATTATTGAAATTCTAAGTAAATCCTGAAAAAAAATGTTGTATTCTGCAGGAATAATTAACGTGTCATTCAAAATGTCATAGAATGACTGAACGAGACATAAATTCTAACAAAGCGGTTTTAGTTTAACAGATTCATTGTCAGATTTATAACACAGTAGGAAAAATGACTTTTACACTTCCACCTACACATTGAAATACTTTATGAATAAAGAGACGAATATAAATGAGTTTGTATGTGAAAGTTTTGTAAGTTGTAATATGGCTGACGAATATCTCTAGAGGGTAGCAATGTCAAAATATCCATCGTATACAAATTGAATATACCCAAACTGTGTTGTAAAAATAAAATACGTATCTCAGAACGCATGGCACAGGTGCGTTTAAGATTAGTATTCAAGTATTACATCTTAGCACTACCGATTGTTGGATTGATTTGCCTATCATTAAAAAAAGAAAATATTGACGGAGTTATTTCAAAATTTTCTTCAAATATTAATTTCCTCCGTCAATTATATTGAATGCTATTCACAAATAATCGACAGTAATAAACTTGAAAGTTGATGGAATTACGTATTTATATTTGTGGTACAATTCGGTAGATTCAGGTTCATTAACTTTTCAAATTTCCGTTTCAATCATTGATGGATGATTTCAGTATCATTGACGTATACAAATTTTGTTAACGTAAATCTTGTTATAGATTGACAATATTTGTGCAAGACTATTAGACTTAATTTTTTATAAAAACAAACACGATGCGATTCTTGTTTGCATCCGTTAGACTTTAAGTAGCGTCTCCACACGGCAACCTATATCAAATTTATCGCGTGAGTAGCAACACAAGTCAGCAATTTTGAGAGCTGTCCACATGCCCGAGCAACAGAGTCAACGCCTGCAATCTGTTCCATGCGAGAGCGGTGAATGAATAAACATCAAAGGAATGTTGCAAGCGATATGTCCAGTGTAGCCGTGTTTTACGGTTAGTTAGTTTGTTGCATTGCGAATAATTGGTGCTTTAAGCACTATATGAAATATAAAACCCTAAAATATAAGAAACGGACAGTATCGGTTAGATAACCACAATAAAATAAACTGCATCACAAGTCGGATCAGCTGATTTATGCTGCCAACTATAAGAAAAGAAATACACATGAGACACACAATTACAACGCAAATTTGCGGTGGCATCTAGATGAATTTAGACAGAACCCACAAACAGTGTTGCAAGGGCTGCTGGCAACGCTTGCACCATGTTGCCGGCAAAATGCGTCCGTGTGGAGACGCGCCTTTAGACCAACGCAAATATTACAAATAACAGTCGAATGAAGAACACTTTTTTCTAAATAATCCAATCTTTGTTCCTCTCCCTAATTTGATTATTTTCCAGTAAAATCTTTTATAATTGTTGCTCATAGTTGCTTCAAAAGTAAAGACTCTTAAACAAAAATATGGTAATTCTATGGTGCATAATCTATGCTATTTCACACTTTTTTTGTTTTTCTATTAAATCATTTAGAAGTTATAAAGTAGCCTAACAGATGCATCAATGATACCAAATGTTTTCAATTGAATTTTCATTGATTAATGACTTCAATATTGCCCAATATTTCATTTGATTTTATCAAACTAATAAATTTATTGTTATCATCATATGGTAAAACGCCTCTTTATAAAAACCATCCACTTAATTAATCAAATTTGGACGCGATTCGAAATTCTAACCGTTAAACCATTAGAAAGTCATCACATTTTTATTCAAACAAAGTAATGTCAAATATTCTCCCCTAACTTGGCCATATATTCAACTGGCAGTCCAGGAATGGAGTATATAGTTGACGTGAAGATTTTTGGAATACTCAACATTGGGATTGTTACAAAAAGTGATAAAACTGGATGAATTCTCATATATAAAAGATTCTTATAATGAATTCAAACCTCGTAGTATCTCTGATTCGCTTTAACTTACATCAAACAAATTCCGGATTCTTGTTTTTCATTGTACACAGATGTTTCATTGGATCTCATCGATAATCCACCCCCCTGTTTAATCAATACTTATGTAAGCTTGATCTGCATTATTTGCAAAACGCAAGCAATTACCTTTTCATTCTTTTTTTTTTTTTTAAAAAAACTTCAACGTTTGAGTTTTAAATTGCTGGAACAAATATTGAAGCACCGATAATAAGTCTAACTGGCATTTGCCTAATTAAAGGTTTGCTTATACAACTGCCTCAATTATGAGCTACTTTTATAAAATTAACTCACATTTTATAATTGAAATTTCCACCTACTGAAATTTCAAATAAATCCATTCTCTATTGTCTGTCTTTAGTCATTCTCCTTTTACAAAACGAGCTACTCTGCTTTTATTACTGGATCTTCCAACATTAGAAGGTTTGTTTTCGATATTAAACTAACAGTTGAATAATAGGCGTGTGTGTATGTGTGTATTTGCGTTTAGGATGTGTGTTCTTATTGGATGTACTATTCAGAAACTTGACGTGCCTGCCATGAAACACACAAGACAGCAGCTTAACGAGGGTGTTTCATTAAAGATTTCATCCCAGTCACAGAGCCACCTTAAAGCCGTGTTGTTTTTGTGATAAGATACATTCACATATAGACATTCAAATAGATAAACCGTTGATATTAGAGATTTTCGTTATTAGATTTATAGAAGAATACGCCATTATTATTGCCATCATCATCATCATCATCATCATCATCATCAACGTTATAGTAAGTCTTGCATTGTTCGATATCTTTTTGTTAAATTGATTTCACCTGAATTATGTCGAAATCATTGAATTACATTAGAAATTTTTAATAAAGGTAGAAACAGGTATATAATAGGGGAAAATATGAACGGGACGAGTCTCGAACATGCATTATTGATTATCAAACAAGTCTACATTCCTTCTTTGTACTACTTTGCGGATCTCAGCATCTCAGCTATTCTCATTAAAACGTAATTTACCAAGAAATTATATTAGGTTCCTGTTGGGAAGGCGTGAAATTGGGATATTTAATATTTCAGTGAAATATAAGCAATGTCTTTTCTCTTTATATTTATGTTTAACTGAAGCCTGAAAGGTCACAAATTTCGCCAAAAAAATTTTCAGCTGGATAACTGCAATTATCTGTTGTAACTGCAAAACAATAGTGATATATAGGTGTATGCAGCTGAAGCCATCTGAAAATTTGCACAAAATAGACGTTTATCGATTGTAGAAAATCCCCAATCTGTAAAAGAGACTTTTCCATATTTGAGTAACAGACGAAAATTTGTTATTCGAGTTAAATTTCGTTAAAAACATTAAAGAAACGATATTTTCATATTTGCATTAGATACTTTTTAGATGTTGTTCACAATTGTGGGACAATTTTCATAAAAATTCATTGGCTGAAATTTAATAAAAATTCAACGCAATATAATTCGGTTGAAATTACATCTTATCTAGTGATAACAAAATAAATCCTACTATATTTACAACCCGGATTTAATGACAATACTTCCAACCGTAATCCCGGTTATAACGATTATATTATCTTTTCGAGAGTTATAAAAATTCTGGAGCCAAATCAAATAACAGTAAACCTTTGTCGGTTATATAATAGTTAATGAATCTGTTATTATTCTCTTTGAAATAAGATAACAAATTATAATTATGTGAATCGTTTCTGATTATCGGCCATTTAGAATGTTTGCGACATTTTTAGTATTTTATCCGACGCCTGGTCTTCGTTTGAGCAAGCACGACTATAGACGCCCCGAAGCGAGTAAGTCTATATCTGTGGCGAGTCACACTTCAGAAGAACATCAGCCGTTCTAGTAAACAATTAAGCCTTAGGGTCTGTACGTGTAAGGAGATCTTAAGGCTTAACATCATCTTTATCGTTAACAGTTTTTGCTAGAGACCTCGACTTAATAGCATTCATTTCAACACACTTCCAATCTTCTTATGATCCTAGCGAATCGATTTTAATCCAAAATACTTATTTTACAATCTAAAAACGATTGTTCAACCATTTTTTACAGCACCACGAGATTCTGCCTAGTTTTGAGAGATGATTTTCATCGATTCTGATAACATTCGCAGCAATGCTGACAATATGCTTCGTTTCTAATTTGTATCGCGAAATTCTTTAGTACCTACTTGTTTATAATCATCGTTTCTGATGTGGTTAAACCTAATTGAACTCAGGAATTTCATTTCGGTCGCTAGAATTCGGTTTGCGTCCTTAGCTTTAGTGATCCAAATTTCACTACCGTATAACAAGACGGGAACAACAATTTTGTAAAATTTCAGTTGTGTTTCATCCAAGTTCTTCTTACACACATTGTAGAGAAGATTATTGTTTATATCCTGGTCAAATTGGTAGGAGATGCCTCTTCACTAATATCTAAATTGTTTAATTTGCTCCAAACAATATACTGAAGCTGTCTTCCATTTTTTAAGTACACCGTGTATATAAATATAAAAACGTAAGGTAGATTAGCACCAGTAAAGCCTTAACAAGAATAAATAGAAATAAAACGTTTCAATAACAAATCATAGCTTGTTGTAGAGTAAGTAGTCAGTTAGAGTTTAAAAGCGTTTCAACAATTACAATTTGAAATGCTGAATATGCGAAAACTGGAATTAATGTAAAATAGTTTGTACATTTTGTTTTGTTTTTGTTCTATTAAAACGTGGGTATTACAGTTTTGCTGAGTAATATGTCAAATCTTCTAAAACTATTAACTCTATTACCTAAAACAGATATTTAGAAACAAAGTTGGAGAAGACACTATAGAGGAGATTACAGTTATTTACGATAACGTAAGAAATAATTATGTAATATTACAGTTGGTTGAAACACTGCGAAAAGAAGGAAAATCCATTTACATGCCACTTTTCTGCATACTTGAGATAAAAGCAAAACAATAAAGTCATTATTATCTCTAATAAATGTACATATTTACCCAAAAATAGCATTAATGCTACAAATGACTCTGTCACCTTATACTAGTACATTCCCTTTATCACATAAAATATTGATAATACGACTAATAATAGAGTAGTAGGCCATAATAATAATTTTAGGTCGTTCTGACAACATGTGGGTGTTATTCTCTAAATGGTGCTAGTCCTAAAATACTAAAAACCCAAAATGAATGTTTAAATATATTTTAAAAGCTATCAATATTCTCTAAAATAAAAAGAAACAAAAACGCTATTGGACAGGTTTTTCTATAATTTGTTTAATTAGTATTTCCTGTTATGACTTATTTATTTAATTATCAACTGGAAAAACAGCAACAAAAACAAAGTAAGAAGATATGTAAATGCTTCAATGCAACTGTCATGTCAGTATTTACTGATAATATCAATTTCATATGATGAACATGTAAAAACACTACTTGGTAAATACTTTAATTACAGCTATTTGTGAACAAATAATTCTATACAACTTGGAAAATTTCAATTTCTACAAATTGATTGAAAACATATTCAACAACAGATAGCAGACAGTTAATGATTGTTTAACTTTCTTTTCAGTTTTCTTCTCTGCTTCTATTACTCGATATGTTTTTTTGAAGGCTTCTGTGATAAAACAGATCATTCAGAATTCTACTCGAATATAGATTCAATTATTGACATAAATTCATACCTGCTGTGCCTTCATATCTGGTTCCCCATGTAGTCCCGGTACCATTAAAATAATTAAACCAACCAACAAAGGTGGTAGAATAGTGAATGCGAAATTTTGAATAGTTATGCCTGAAATTACTGAAATATTCTCAAAATAAAACATTACTATGACGTTTGATGGTCATCAAACATCCTATTTGCTGGATATTCTATCCTTTATCATCATATGCTGTTTCTTTTGTAACTTGGATGAACAATTTATCCAACAGATTGGATATTTTGGAAAGGCCTCATATGTGGAGCATATCAGCCTTTTACATACAACTATATCAAATAGACTTGACGAATTTCATTAAATTTTATCGTAAGAACGTATTTTAATTTGAAAGGAGCAACAGAAAAGCAATGTTATCTGTGAACATCTACTGTATATTAACTGTTACTTGTAACTAAATTACAACACCGGAAGCATTACTCTGTTTTATTGATCCGTAAAGTTATAAATTAAGGATTTGCCTGGCACATACCAGTAATGCTTTATTTTATTTTATTTTCCATTGTTTCTTCGTCTACTACTAAAATTTTAAAATGTTTTTCTAATCGTTTGAATTACCTACCGGAAAGTCTATCTTAGAGTCAATTATTGTCTTGTATGCCCATGTGAAGGGCGTGTGTCTTGAATCTTGATCTATTTTTAGAGTGATTTGACTAACGAGAATTTAATCATCTTTGAAATTGTGCTTTCCATGTCTCCTCCTATATTGTGTATTACTTATTCAAAGGCAATATATAGAGAATTTACGATATTTGGCATAATTTCAAATTTAAGACCGAGAAGTTCAAAGTGGAGCCCATACGTAACTTGTTAGGTGAGACGATATGAATCTCTTGATAATCTTCTTGTAGTAGGTTCGGTGGATGCGTCAGGTGCGCTACTCGGTGAACCCTTACACATTAGGATCCGAAGCAACTGTTTATGTGTTTCATAGTAGTTACGCCACTGCTTTTTAATCGTTCCTCTACTTCGACCAGTTGTATTTATATTAGTGCTTCATAATCTTAGTCACCCACTGTTCCATACGTTCTCAATCTTTGATAGAAAGAAAATTAGGTTTCTCCATCTTGCTGTTAATTTCATAAAATTTGATTTGTAAGCTACAACTACAATTAAATTTAACGATTTGTGGAATCGAGTAATTACAAACAATTTTTTCTAACTTTTTTCCAATTTACCCCAGCAAACGAGCGGAAATCAGTTCTAGTTTTAGTTCGTTTATTTCGTATTGCAGATTAACAGGCAGCTTTAATAGAGATAGTCATCGATACTCGAATAAATCTAAATGTTTTCCAATTTGGTTTTATTTGTATTATATTTAAATAACTGAATTAAACTGTTTAGTTGTGTTTATTGTCTTCACTACGTCAGTATCGAGTTGAATAACAATAAGCATGATGCATCAAAACAGTTTAAAATCCATAAATTTTGGTCAATATTATTATTTATTTTATTATCAAGTTTAGACGGCTGTATTTTTATGATAATGTAAACAAATAACAATAATCAAAATTATTAAGATGCAAAATATTTTATATATCTACATAAGATTATTTGTCTTTATCTTATTATAGAGAATAAATAAATAATGATAAATAAAGAAATTAAAGTTTTAATAGATTCTCAATGTTTTCAGGTCAGAAAAATTATAAATAATTCTTCTTCAAAATGTAAACATAATACGACTAAAATCAACACCAAATCATGGGGCACACATAGTGAAGTCGCGATTCAATAATTGGATTATCTTCAAAAACACTAATGATCATTAAAGTCTACCCACAAGATCGTTATCGTGATTTTAGAAATTTTCCACTAGTATGTGTATCCCGCTAATCTTCATTACCAATGAGCTACAAAACTTGTAAACAAATGACGATTAGAAATGATAATCCGCTCGATCTACAGGTGTGAAAGGTAGGACTCCGCGCTGCTCTTAGCCTACCCCAGACTGCAAACTCCAAACCAGGTGACTGGCGAGGACATTTATAAATTCTGAAGCAAATCTGCACAGAATTCCTGTTCAAACCATCGGACATCATGCCGAGGAAATTTGATTTCGAGGTCGTTTTTGATGTGGTCATGAAAGACTGCCAAAGGACAAGAACCTGGATACTAATCTAATCTAATCGACTACCGATTCGCTTACCAAATCTATACATCTATCACAGTGCTCGCCTCACCGCCTTGCACATCTCTTATTTCTATAACTCCAAAACACGTAAAAATGTGATAAAAAGTTGTGCTTCCACTAACGGCCTATTTAAAACTGTGAGCTTATTACATACTTGAATGCCATTAGGAAAGGGCTGCAATTTCCTGCTACACAAAATTTTTAGTCTATCCTTAATTTCTGCGATTTTTGATGCTGAAAATATTTTAGTTTTGTGAATGTGTGAAAATCTAATTTTTGATCTTGATTAATATTCATCGCAAATTTTGTAGATTCTAGAGGTTTTTCTGGAGCAAAAATACACAGGTTGAGAACTAGGTCACCGTGGAGACACGCCCACATCATCAACTCGCCCGCTGTGGACAGTCAGATATAACGATACGTGTAACTCTATTGGTTAATGTGAAACCCCCTCCGACTAATCGGACATCGGCAAAAGTCGGGCATATTACCAGCCTGTGTATTTTCGATCTAGAAAGTCTTCTAATATGAATATAATTCTATATTCAATAGGTGAAATTGTGATTATAATCGTTTTGAGTAAATTCGTTTAGTGGAATGTTTGAATTGTCGATCAAGAGGATTCTAATTTCAGTAGCAATGTGAACTTAGTTTAAAAGTAGACCTTTGGGATTAATAACAACATTATGGTTCTACAAGCGTTCCTAACCCGTCTGTCACAATAATTGAACGATTTCAGGGAAAAACCAAAATTATATTGACATAGATTTAACAAGCATGTAAATGAAGTAGAAGTAATAAAAATTGGAAATTCTCCGATAAGTAGCTCGCGGAATATGTTAGGCTGTCCAGCGGTGATTATAGATTATGATCAAATTAGTTATTTATTTACTGCCCGCCGGACATTTTTGTTTACATAACATAATTATTATTATTAGACATGCGAAACGTCTCGTCTATGTAGTCCAAAATTTTCGTTATTTGCGAACGGAAGAGGATTAGGTTTTTCAGTTACTTTTGCAGCTTGCATGAGTCGGGATGATTTCAGTTTTGGCCTCAAAATGGATTGTTCACCACTAGTTCATTCAATCAACTAAAATACTAACACGTAGATCAACCAATTGATCAAAACATTCATATTGTCGTACCTAAATTTCTGCTAAATAGTTTTTAATATGTAATTACTGTTAGTGCTGGTCTAGGTTTAGCAATAGAACCAGAAGGGAAAGCTTATGGTTTTCAGTACCTATGTAGCTTTATAAAATAGTAGATAAACATCCGGACTAAGATCAAGAATAATGGGGTTGACTCGTTATTCTTGATGTATCACGCTTACCTTTTTTCCTTTGCTTTACTCATTATTTACCTTAATATTATGTTCGATGAATCAATCACCACATTTCTTTCTTCTGTTGTTCTTCCTTTCACTAAATTTTGCTATCAATCTTTCTAATAAAGAAGAATCTTTCTGGAGGAATTTGCTTTCCATTGATTCACTGATTATTGTTTGTTCAGAAACATTTCTATCCACATATTTATATGATGAATCTGTTAGATAAACGACCAAATAGAGTACTTCAGACATAAAAGTAAAAGTTAAATACCCTTTTATTATTTTGATTGTTGACAATCAACATTTTCCATTATAAAATCTTTTCCTTTAACATTTCGAACTAACCCATTTGGCACAAAAAAAAAACAAATTTTCTACCAACAAAAAATCGAACAAACAAGAAAAAGATCAAATAATAAAGTACACTTTCCACTATTGAAAATACGTTTTTAATGTACTCTCTTTTTTTCCTCAGAAAAGTATAATATAAAACCAATAAAAAATAGTGGAAAAAATGGATAATTTATAATTACGTTTAATGATCCCAATTGTCGTCAACTATAATTTTCATAAAGCTCATCGATCATCTTGTCGGTATAATGGAAATTTTTCAAATTACCTATTGATGTATTTCTAATCATTTCCATCATTAATACTGCACAGAAAACATGGAAATGTATGGAAAATTCTACAATAATTACCAACATTTCTTTCTATTATTGAGTTTGTTCGGTTTAGCACCTTACAAATTAACAAATCAAGGTTACAATATTTGTAAAATTCGTCTAATTTGGACAATTATTTTATTATTAACAATATCAACAACTAGTATGTATATATTGGTATTTGTTTATAATTCAACAAATCGTAGTTCGGTGGTTATTTCAATTATCAAAAGAATTGGTCATTTTCTTGATTGTATACAAATACCGTTTTTGTTAATCTATTTGATGACATACCAGAAGAAGGTAAATGTGCGTCTCACTTTTTCTACGATCGTGTCACAATTACGCGATTTTTTGTAGTTGCTAGACAAACAACCATTATTATTAACCATTTTTTTTTTGTAGATTGTTCAATTTCTATGCGATTTATGCTATTTCGATAGACAATTAGCAAAATTTCAAACATCTACAAGGTTTTATAGAGATTTAGAAAAATTGTCATGGGTTTATTTATGTATTTTTTTATTAACAATCGTGTCACTGTATATTTGTGTTATTTCAACTATAGATTTTATCAATTTTCAGCATATTATCTCTGTATCGATTCATCTATTTGAAAATTCAATACCATTTTTATTCGTTATAAAATACATGTTCTTTCTGCAATTATTGTTGAAACGTTTTAAAATTTTAAATCAACTAATAACGAGGAATTTTATTGGAAAATCACCGGCAATTTGCTCATTACATTTAGAAAATTATCAATTTACCAACATCCAACAAATAATGATTTTATATAATAAACTCAAACTAATTAGTTTGAATTTAAATGAAATATTCTCATTATTAATTCTATTACCAATCATCAATAATGGTATTTGGATAGTTATTTCATCATACAATCTAATAAATATTGGTTTATTTGGTTGTGGATTTAAAAATGATTCGGCCATTCTCATGCTTTATACGATGAAAAGTTGTTCAACATTGATTAGTTTGATGTTTGTTTGTACGTCGATGGAAATAGAAGTTAGAAGAACATCATCCATTATACATAAGTGTCGTGCAAATTTAAAAAAATCTCAATTAAAAGTAACAATTTTTCCAAATTTTTTCCTAATTTGCTCGTTTCAAACTTTAATATTTTACAGCTCATTTATTATTCTGTTGTTTTTCTATTGGAAGAAATCCAATTTTCGGCGGCTGGATTTTTTGTAATTAATAAAACCGTATTGTGTTCGGTAATAATACAATTTAAACGTTTATTATTTTTTAATATCAACAATTATTCCAGATAATGGCGACAATTTGTTCATATTTAGTTGTGATTTTACAATTTGAACAGAAGATTAAATCGTAAATTTCAACAGACTAAAGGTAATTTCCACGATTTTTTTTTTGATAACTGGTTATTCGATCGATTTCCAATCCTTTCAAGTTTGTTCAAATGAAATTCGTTTTTGTGTCTTGTCTCTTCAACTTTTCCTCTGACCTATAGTCGACAAAAAGCACGTTTCTTAATTCTGCTTCTCTCCAGTTAAATTGTTTTTGTACGATTTAATTCCAGTATAAGGATCTGATTCAATATGTTGTTTTTGTCAGTTTAAAATATTTTGAAAATATTTACGTTTGTTTTGAGTGAGTATATAGTTTGGCATTTTCGATTTGATAAAACATCAGTTGATGATTTTCTACCTGGTAAGTTTCCTCTCCATTTCACAAATCGATCCCTCATAAATATTCCAACACACAACTGGAGCAAATTAATATTAAAACATGCTGGGAGGCATTATTGTTGATTAAAATAACAAGAACGAAAACAAATTGGAAATAACGAGACGAGTAACAAGCAACAAGACATTGTCGATTACAAACTGTAATATTAAACAAACATTAATAAAACTATAATTGTACAACTTTTATTATTAACTAATTTAAATTATTTTAATATTAAAATCTAATTTTGGAAAATGAATTGTATAGATAGTGCATGTTTTAGATCATTGTTCTACGATAGTGTTCTATTCTTGGTCTGTAATTATTCAGTGTTTTGTATTCATATGTTGTTTCCACAACGGTAGTCGTTCATGGTCGTAATAAAATAGTAATGCTTTATTCAAACAGTCGATTCAATGTGAGGAAGCGTCCTTTTCCAGAACGAGATAGTTATCTGTCACATAAGCTATCGGCTACCCTAACGGGAGGTGGAAAAACCGGGCCTAAATGTAATACTGCAGTGAACCAAGATTGTATTTTGTGCAGAAAATGTGTCTTCTTTTAAAGGATCGAAACTTATCCATTATTTTCCTTAAACAAAATTGTGAAGAAAAACTGTAAACAGAGCTAACGAATAACAAGCTCGGTCTGTAGAAATGCGGAAAAATAATGACACTCTTCTCTGCACTTTATGACACACTAACAATGACAACACTCAGCAAAAAACAGGAAACAGCCATTAACAAATTAGCAACAATAAACAACAATTAGACGTAAATAAAGATATTTTTAAGAAAGACGACTTCTGAAGTTTTCATCGCTGTTTTAATCACAGCTACATAACACCACAGTTCGGTGTATTAAATCAACATAGATTATAGGCTTCCAAGGTGGAACGGGTAATAGCGTTTCTTACAAGCCGTTACCAGTAATTGTCAATTTATGAGAAAAAATGAACAAATTCTGAATCAGTAACTTGAGGTTAGACGGTTTACTGCAATTTAACACTTTCTGTGCCAGATAGTGAGCTAGGATCGGCTAGTTTATCACCAATACCGGGCCTAGTTAGTCAAAAGATAAGGTGTAACCTTGCTTTCAAGCAAATTTTAATTTATATGGCATTCGCTTAAAATAGATCGCCCGGCGCATCCACCATTTTTACAACATTCTACATTCAATTGTTATTGTTTTGTTATCGCTTTTTGGTTGCAAATCTTTCTAAAAATAAAACCTACGATATAAATAAATGACTTCTATATATTTGTTTATCAGTTTCCACAACGTATATTTCGTTTAAAATTACTTGATTGCGTGAATATTCATGAGTTTGTGAGACACAAAAAAATTATTATGAAAGAGTTGAGTTCTCATCAAGTTTTTTGTGTTTATTATTGTCTAAGGCTTAATATTCAAGTTTTCAGACAATTTCATAAAAGAGTATCAAAGTTTTTCAGTTCTTTGTTGAATTTTATTAAAATTTCAATGATATAACTGCAAATTTTATTCCAGTTTCTAACTATCCTAGATCTAGAACAATTATACTGTTGATCATAAAAGCGAATTTTATTGTTGTTGAACACGACGACCAAGTGTCTTTCCCACTTTTATTATTCGTTAAACTAGAATTGTCTGCGTTTTTAATGAGTAATATTCAACTGTTTAATTTTATTAGGTTTCGAACAAATGGAAATTATCACAAATAGCTTTCCGCATGTTAACAGTAAAAGTGATAGTTGAGAGCACCGGATTACAATAGATGTTTGCATTTTTATGAGCAATTAAAAATGGATTCTATTATGTATTTTACGCTAGTGGCTACATGAAAGCAGTAGCAAAATTGTGTTATCCCGACCCAGATCAGGTAGACTTAATTAGGACATGTTGCTAATATTTCGTTTATCAGAGTTGTCTATCAAACAAATGTCTCAAATGTTTTTCAAAAATTTAAATCAATTTTGTGTGTCAACACAATTTAGTTGCTTATATGTTACCATCATTTAGTCATGTCAAAACGTTTTATTCTCGTTTTCGGTGCAATATTTCACGCACAATTTCTCATAGTTGAGACGAATTTTCTATTTCAGTAGACCTCCTTAAGTTGATTCAGCTAACATTCTGTCTGATAGAGAAAATACCTTGTTTGAAACGTATAAGAAAATCCATAAAATGGTGAATCGGAGATATGGAGGAGAAGCAAAAAAATTATATATAAAAATTCACCTTTTAGGCTTTTTGTTAATACAAAAAAAAAAGAAGTAAATAGAAAGGAAAATAAAACGATGAAATCAAGAGAAATGTCGATGCAATTACCATAATAGCACTTGTGAGATATTTACGAGATGGTGGTATTCAAAATATGAAAAGATCTGCTTAACTTTATAGAGATAGAATAGAATAGCTGTTTAAAAAGGCGGATATGCAGCTGTTAGGTCGTATAGAATATAGAAAACGAGAGATTTTTCCAGGAATTTATTAACAGTTTTCATATTCATTTTTTTTGCAACGATTTATAAGCGAATTGAGTGGATGGATAAATGTTTGCGGAAGATATGTAACAACCTTTTGATCGATAAAACCTCTACAGGGTTGGGTCACTTAGGGTTGTTCTGTTAACGTCACACACCAGACAACTCATATTAATTACTGTATTGTTTTCCCAAAACAATGTGGTATATTCTAATTAACCACAGTTTCTATTGTTTGTACCTTTTATTTGATTTTTTTTTGCAATCGAATAAGCTTCATCTTTGAACATAATAATATCAGTTTTCAGATGGATGAAATATCCTCCGATAGCAGGATATAATGAGCTACTTTAGTCGTCTAGATAGAATCTTGTATGTGAAATTCTATTGTAAACGAACATGGAAGTAATCCCATTTGAAACGTGCTGAAAACCATCACATAGTTGAGCAAGTGTCTAGTCTACTACAAATCTAATTTCTGGCTAGATAAAGATAGATTTGAATTGAATATATTCGGCTATAAACAATTAAAAACAATATTGTTCAGTTTACTATAAGGAGTGATGTAGTATATAAGATAAGATAAAATTGGGGGAACAATTTTATTAAAGACGGTCTTAATTATTACTTGACAAACATTTTCAACTTGGTAGGCTTTCTCTACTGTTGAAGGAAAGATAAATTAATGTCGTCAAAATGCCGGAAGTTTATAAAATATGAATCATCAATTGGAAAGTTGTAAAATCAAAAAGTTCTAAACAAGTAAATTTGAATTCTATTATTATGAAATTAGGTTGAATTTAGTCATAAAATTCCAATCAGAAAATTCCGGTGGAAGTTATTAAAAGTCTGTGATGTGGAAATTGAGTTAAAATGGCATCAAGCAAGCAGGTGTAAATTAACTCTTAATAATGGCATAATTAGTGAATCACAAAGAACTAGATAGTTTAGATATCTGTAGATATCTGTAGATATCGAAACAGTAACTTCCTAGTTCATGCCAGATGAACGTTATTAAATGCACCAGTTAGTTGCTGTAAACTGATGTAAATTGGGCGGTATTTACTGAAACTGTGATAAATAGACATATTCCATATTCGATTCGACTTTGAAATAAATAAAATTAGCAATTACTAACTTGGCTTGGGTTTCACGATGGAATTCCATGCTTTTAACATTTCATCTCTGCTGTTCGTGTTCGGAATCATTCTAGTCTCTTGTCATTATCATAGCAGAAACCTTATAACGTCCAAATTTATCTTAATATGACTTGATGTGAAAGAAACAAAAAAATATGAAACCTTTGTAGTTGAAGGAAAAATGAAATATAATTTGTTTATTTTCTAGAAAGCAATCCAGTGTTTCTCTTATTACTGGCCGTTAAGGCAAACAACCATGGAATTTTGACATTGTAACAAATTGTGTTTATTTTGCCTATTCACTTTACGACACCTTTAAGGATTTCCGGTTTATGGACACTTGCCTCTATTGATGCGTTAGTATTGTTATTTCCAACATATCAACAGTTCTTTCTACTATGATAAAACCACTTGACAACAAAGCAATGAATTATTTAAAAAACAATTTTACACAACGAAACAGCCTAACATGTTGGTGGTAGGTTGTTTTGTTTTTTGGGTGAAAATGGTGGGTGCGCCTCCGGTTGATTTATGTTTATTCCACTATAATGAAAAGTTTGTGGTAGTCTCTTTTGCTACTTAAAAAAAAATAGAGGACTTGAAAATAAAAATTGTTTTATGTGGAAATTCTAGTAATAAACACTAAAAACATGAGACTAGTTGGTGCCGTTACTGTCATCAAGTCTATTCTTATTTTCCAACATGAATTGTTTCTGTTTATTGATAATAAAAGATTAACAACAATACGCAAGTGTTTTTGAGGATAAGCCCACAGTAAAGTGGAATAGTTTACAAAATACGCTTATAAAGGGTTGGTTTCTGGTTAACGGACAAACATATGGGTATGTTTTGGTAAAACGTTAACTCAGTTTTGTTATTAAATTCTACCACAAATGCATTTACTAGTTTGTATTTTATATAAAGGGATGGAAACGGAATAATACAAGGCAACGAGACAAGTATATAAATAGAATAGTTAAAACATATTTGCATATATACAGTTCATGTATATATGGTGAATTAACATTGAGATTAAATGTGTTAGAAACAGAAACACCAACAATTGTAAATTTTAATAAATCAAAACAGCATTTCCATTTTGGAACAATATTCAAATAAATAACATTTTATCATAAATTGTTTTGTAATTTTGCAAATAATCATTTGTTATTTTAATTAATTTACTTATACTAAAATTGAAACAGCAAGAGAAATCGAAATTAACGTGTCAACAAAATCATCTAATTCTCAATTATTATAAAACGACATTTTGCTAAAGGCGCGTCTCCATACGGCAATTTGGTGCAAACGTTGCCGGTAGTTATTCATTTACCGCTCTCGCATGTAAGCGGTGACTGTGTTGCTCGGTCACATAAGCAGCTGCCAAAGCTGCCGACTTGTGCGATAAATTTGTGTCCGTGTAGAGACGCGCCTTTAGATTAGAAATTATAATTTTCCAACATTCAGTTCATTAGAATTTTTATGAAAGTTGCATTTACATGACATTGTCTCGTTTCAGTTTTCCCATTGAATAAATGTCGACAATTATCCAAAAGATAGAACAATTATTCACAACGTTATAGTAATAACTGTGATATTCCCTATTATAAAACTTTATGTGGATATTGTGCATTGAAATCCAACAATAAAAAAATAGAGTTGTAACGATTCTTCTATGTTTCTGATTGTTTGAAGAAATACGACACAACGAAAGATTGATGTATTGTCGAAAATCTTATCAATCAATCCTATAATAACAAAGTTGAAATTTTCGATCGATCACTTACTGAATTTTCCTGCTAATAATTATAATTTGCTTTAGGGTGCACATAAAAAGTTAAAAATCTTTGAAACACTTGACGTCTGACTTCATTTCTTCTCCTCTGCGATATAATATGTTCTACAACAGTTTTTTTTTTAGTTTCAACATTAATTAGGGTTGTATAAAATCTTAGTATTTAGACGGCTCTTCAGAAGTCTTCATATTGATTGTTTAATGGATTCTATGTTTAACATTACTTTAAGTATAATGTTTCATTGTACGGTGGTGGGAATCGGCTACCACGAAATTCATGACAAAAACTACAAAATATATTTTCCATATAAACATCAACAACTCAACAATATTTAACGAAAATTTATGGAAATTACGAAAGTAGTAAATATCATAAAACGTCTGCAGTTGGCAGACTTTTCTAAATATTCAAGCTTGTATATCTGTAGATTTAGCAATTGTTGTTGTTCTTTTTTTGTAATCTCCAACAACTGACGATGGATAATAATTCTCCAATTGTTTTTGCATAATTAGCCACGCCAACACAAATTTACAAACGTAAATTCATAGAAATGAAATGTTTTGTACATTTTCCTTAAAAAAAAAATCCATTTCTAGTTTCTGAATGTTCTCTTCTATTTTCTTTTACAAATTTTTTATGTAAACGTTTTTACAACTTTCTATACATTTATTTTCTTTCAAGGAATTTTACCAATTTATTTACAAGCAACGAGTGCTCTCTTTGCTTCCATTAAAAACTAGTAGAGATTTTTCCAGCAAAAATACGTGGTATTTGAATAGGGATTTTGTATAAATATACAAAACTATTGAAATTACACGTTGAAGACGTTTATGCTAAGAAAACACTACTAACCCATTAGGTATGGCAATTTAAATCAATATTTCTACATTCATTGAGAATATTAGAAATACTTTATAAGCATTTAATATTTTTGTTAATGCGGAAATTTTACAAATTCTTTCTGCTTAAAAATGGTGGATGCGCCGGTTGAATTTCTCAATAATCGCCGCTTTTATGAAAATATATTATTCCCTCTGCATTGTTTACAAACAAAAGAGCACGGAATTGTTTAAATTCGTATTGTTTAACATGTAAATCCTGATATTAAATTATAAATGTTGAAGCATAATTGTCCAATATTGGATGATATAATAATCAAAGGTTAACGAACCGAGACACATGATTATTGACATATTTAACAAATGCTTTTTGATATCTTTGGGCCAATATAGACGGCTTTTTTCAATATTTACTTGTATATAATGGTGTCTAGCAAGTTATATTTGTTAACCACTTTCCCTAGAGAATCCTGCTGAAAAACGATGGGAATTCTTGCCAATTTAAATACAACGTAGAATATTGTTCCTAGAATGGGCTGCTATTATTTCGATCTGATTCTCTTAAATGACTAATAATTAAAACTCTGATTGTTGCAATTACACTTACAGTATTATTGTGTTGTTGGTGTAGATCCTTTGAAGCGTTATTTTTGGAGTATCGATTCTCCAAGAATTCCGGAAGCTTCTGCTTACCTAAAAACTCGAGATTTTTGTTTCTCCATTTTCAATCCTGTATCTTTATAATTTCATCTATTGAAACCTCTAAAAAATACTATCATTTGCTAAACTTTCTTTTCAATAACGTATTTACTCTATTTACAAATAAAGTGGATATATGAGAGATAGATACTCCCAAATCGGTTTAACAGCTCCTACATTATTATAGTCCTTCCCACAAGAATTTCCGCAAGTGTCGCCGCAATTTAAGTTATTGTAGTAGCTATATACACACCAGATCTATACTGAACCCAGAATATCTGAGTTTTTTTTTGCATATGTTTCCCATATTTCTAGTCGCACATATGTTTTATCAACTCCTACACATCAATACTACAAGTTGCTGAAAAGTTATTGCCTTGTAATCTCTAAAACAATAGATGAAGTCTCTTTAGAAGCGAACTTATATTATTAATTTCCTCAGTTGCACTGCTTGAGGATCAATAATGTGCACATGTGATCGTACAAAGTTCGGTGTAAGTTTGAAACTTAAAGTTCCATTGCAGCAGTTCTTCTCTTTTGTAATTACAGCTTCTTTTGTAACTCTAGAAACTTATCGTTTGATGTGACACTAGTAAATCGATAAAAAACAGTAGAAAATTTCGTACTAGAAATCATTTATGTACAATTTGATGAAAACTCTATTAGTACTTAATTAACTTGTTGATAGTAAACATGAGAGCAAATTTGTACCAATATTTCAATGGTTTTATCCACTTCACCATTTCCGTAAAATGACATTAATAAACATACAACATACGTGTGTTTGTATCACAGTTGAATAATGACCAAACACAAATGGTACACAACTTGCATTTCTTGATTATTTACTATTTATTTTAACAATCAAAACCGCATTTAATATAATAAAATTTAATTAAACACATCGTATATAAAGGTAAATTTAGATTTAATTAAAATTTGGTTGTATTTTTGTTGGTTTCTGTACAACTTTGTACAATACATTTGTTGCTTTCGACAAGAGAATCAATCAACCTCTAATAAAGTCTTTCTTGAATTAATTTCGAAAGTTTTTCCAATTTCAAAATAAGGTGATTTTGAAACAACATTTCTAGGTAAAAGCATTATTTATACATTCGTAAAGGTCCTTAAAATTCAGTTAAAATTTAAATATTCAAACGACTCGTGTAGATTGAACGACTGGAATGGTGTTGGAATGAACAGATGGAATTTCAATTCCTCTTCATTTATTTTTTATTTGGTTTTTATGTACAGGTAGTTTATAGAAGCATTATATATATTTTTTTCTGCGCCAATTTTCATATTCTTAATAATCATTAATACGAATTAATTTACATTTATATTGTTTGGACGGAAATCGGATTATTTGTAGAGAATTGTGTTCCGGAACGGAAGCTCAAAGAACAATGAATATCAATTCAAATTCGTTGTTATTTTATTCGTTTGTTTGGTTTTTTTTTGTTGGTTCGTCTGTATTGTCTTTGATAAAAAATTGTTTTTCAAACTGTAAATGTTGAATTAAATCAGCAAATTCCAATCGAATGTCCCCTTAATTGTCAATTAAACTTGATTCAATGTATCTACAGACGTGACACAGTCCACTTTAAATCGTTTAGATTAAACTTAATTAAATTCCTAATTTTAAATCGTATAGAAATAGCTGTCAAGTAATGAGATTTTAATGAAAACTCCATGCAATGTGATTCGAATTTTCAACAATATCAACTAATTCTCTTTAAACAAAAAAAAAATAGTTATCTTATTGAAATTATCAGTTGATGAAAGAGTAGATATACAAATTATGTATGTAAATAGATATCGGATATGGTATTAACATCAAATATCCATAGAGAGATCCATCTTCTACTGAATATTCAATTCCATGAAGTTTCAAATTCAAATTTTGAATAAGCCAACACAGAAAAAATTACAAACAAAAAAAGCAAAGAAGATAATCCTACAGATTAAAAAATATATTCATTCCACCAAAGAGTTTCTTTAAATACATTTCATCTATAGATAGAATTTGTTTTAACAGTCAAACAAAAGTATTTCCACTATATTCGGTTCAATTTTTAACAGGAAATAAGTTTGCTAAAAGCTTTAGAATTAAATTAAAGTTTTCTTGTTGAAAATAAACAGAAAGTATCGTTAATTTCAATTTTGATTCGTTTAATTCTAGTGGAGAACTTGTGTTGAATACGAAATTTCAAATAAAAGTCATTTGGAAAATGCAAAAACAAAATTTCCGTTAATTTCATTCTTTTATTTAACGAGATTTTTAAATCCGATTATAACAATCTCGCTAATTAAAATAATGTTTATTGATGTTTGCAAACAAACAAAAACTGTAGGTATTTAATGCTTATTTATTAAAGCTTGGAATCATGCGTTCTTTAAAGAGCTTTCATACGTTTAATTCTAACGCACAACAGTGGTACTATATAGCAATTTTCGAATTTTACAGGAAAAGCTCAAATTGTAAATCGGCGTAGATGCATTTTTTCGATTGAAAATAC
Source organism: Lydus trimaculatus (assembly GCA_037414755.1). Classification (NCBI taxonomy): domain Eukaryota; kingdom Metazoa; phylum Arthropoda; class Insecta; order Coleoptera; family Meloidae; genus Lydus; species Lydus trimaculatus. Next base: position 1,915 of record JAZBGY010000122.1, on the reverse strand, counting down.
CGCCCATACGATCGCTAGGTGGATCGAGTGGCTAAATTGGCTTGTTACCAGTCCTAGACCCGGAAAACGAAAGGAGGTTCTTAAGTCATATTAGTTCCCTACTTGAAATGAGCTCATCAGCACTAATCAGATAGAAAAACACCTTCAAAGAGGGAGCTCTGATGAGAGTCAGGCCCACCAGAAATACAGGCCAACGATGATGTTTTAATAGAGAAAGAAGATGCAACCACAGGCTACAGCATTACAAATGTTTAAAAAAAAAGACCAAGTTAGGAGGCTTAAATGCGGTGGAAACAGATTAAGTGTGAGCCAAAAACCAACAAACCTAATTCGCAAGATTCTCTACCAATGAATTATATAGGAGTTTACGTCAGGCAGGTCTTGCCCGGATGACGTATTTATCATACATAAGATAGATAACAAAGGAGTGGATTAGGTAGAATCGACCAACCTCTTTGTGGTTTATAGATTAAGAGGCTTTCGATCGAATACAGTTGGAAGATATAATGGATTTCCTTTATGGTAGACATACTCGCAAGTACGTAAACTGAAGGGATACAAGTTGGGAGAAAAGGGAATCAAATTTTGTGTTTTATTGCAAATTCTATTCCATATTTCTTTAGAATTTGCAATGTCCAAATAAGAAACTAAACATTGTTAGAAGATTTTTATTTCTGAACCATTGTATACAAACAATCAAAAACAAAGAAAATCAACCGAAACAGTTATCTGGAACCTACTTTAAAAATTTCATTAAATGGTTCTATTTCTTTGATAATTTAGGGATCATCTCCAATAAAGCCGATAATACAGTTTTGATGAATTAATGTGGTTGCTTGACATTAAGTTCATTCAAATGAGATTTTGTAATCACTCATCTTTACCCTAAAAACTGTCATGTTCGGATTATCCTTCATGGTACGAGAGATTCGAGACTATTACCACTTTTCTGGTTCTTCTCTCCATTTTTAGTGTTGTTCTTGATACATTGATAGGCTTATTGCGCTTTATTTAAACGTACACGAATGGCGGTTATCCACATGTGCCGGATTTCCAACTTTACTGTTCCAAACTGTAAGATTTGTTCTAATTCCGTCACAAAAAAAGAAATTTAGATCCAAACGGGATATAATAACGTTTATGTCTTCTTTATACAAAGAACATTTTTTTTATTACGAATAGATTAGCTAAATTGGAAAATGTCACCGTCTGCGCTTCACTTTAGGGCATAAAATAATGATATGGGAACGAATTTAAGAAGAAATCATTTTTAGCTACTGTCTTTAACAGTATACGTCTACAAATTTAGAAGGAAATAAATGGCAAAAACAACGAAACAAAGAACCAACGTAATTAAATATGAATTTTATCGGGATTTTATGATGATGTTAAAACACAAATTGGATTTTCTTCAACAAAAACAAGAAAATTTGAAACAACATGTCGTTGCATAATTTCTGATAACATTATCATAAATAGATTCTTGGTATTCCAGATATTCGATTTTGATAAGTTGTTCTGTGATAAACTAACAATTATAAATAAACATTTGTATAGTTAAAGTCGTCTTAGAAGATCTTTTTGGCGCAGGTTGCGAAGTAGGTTCGATAAATCTCGCTTACTATCGGGAAAACTCTACAGTGGCGGCACAAAGCACATTTACTTGTCGCAATCTTCTATATATTGTTACGAATATCACAATAAATTTATAAACAATTGAATTTTATTCCACTGTAGATCTAGATAATCTAATTGGATTAATTATTCATACACATTTTTTTGTAACATATGTAACATAGAACCTTTCTTAATACAGAACGCCACTGCGATCTCAAAATTGTTGTCTGGCGTTTATAGTTGCCGTCAGGAAATAGTGAAATTTGACTTATAAGCCAAATTATTTTATGATAGGGAT